>CM051390.1:17158301-17233301 GCA_028015245.1 Cardamine occulta
CTTAAGTCCTTAGGTCTTCATGCAACACCTAACACGCGCTAATGAGTTTTCCTTCATATTGTCAAACTCACACGTACACACCCACACGTTGTATTTATATTTTATTTTCCCATACATAAAAATTATTTGAACCACTATTTTTAAATTTGAAATATAATTCCATAAGCTGTGTGTGTGTAATATATAACAATCATTTACCTTCTCATTGCAAAGGAAATTGCGTACGGTAATGTGTTAGTCAACCAAAGTGACGTGATGATGAGTGACACTTTTCCTTGGATTAGTTTTTTGTTGGTAAAAAGAAAACATTCTTTATAATAAAAAAATTGGCAAACTCAATCTTATCTTGAATTTGTTGAGAAAAAAATAACAATATTAATATTTTTCTAATCAAATCTATTAACTTTAATTTTGTTAAGAATTTACAATTCTTCATATTAACTTGGCGAGTATGACTCCAGTTTGTGATGATTGCAGTAGCTAGTAAGAATCTAGGTTCTTGTCCAATAAAAACATATCTATAACTGGTATATATCCATGTTAATTCCAGTATTATAGGCCATTAGCAATGATTTTGTAGCAAATATCAGGGATATAATATCTAAAGATTAGGTGGGAAATTTAATCAATCAACATTGATTAATTCATTTAATTTTAAAAAGCTAGTATGCTCTATCAAAGCTTATCCTCTCATGACATAAAGAAAATATCACACACACAATGAAAACTCATTTTATATGTGTATACTAGATATACATTATACATATATTTAACCACTAACCAGCTCGATTATAATGTCTTTAAGATTAGGATTTGTCAAATGCATTGATTCTAGTGTTTTGAAAAAGGACAACAGGAAACATTTGAGTTGCTTTTATTTCTGAATTTCCTGGTGTCTCCAATCTTTTATTATATTATACACAATATCTTTTATTATATTGTAGGGATATTAAATTATACAGAATATTAGTTGCTCCTTTTTGAAATTTTGATGGTTTCCTCTTGTTATTTTGTTGCCTAGTTGTGGTTCCTTATCTCACTTGATTATTTAACTAACTAACTAAAATCTTGTGATTAAAAAATGTGAAAATATGCATTAAAGTTTTTTTTTTTATAAACATCTTTGTGATAAATGAAGGTCAATTAGTTTAAGTTGTCTGGTTGTTCACTTCAATTATTAATTGTATTTAAGCTTCTCTTTTTGTTATTAAAATACAGTCTTCCCACCAATCAATTTAATTTCCACAATTAGTTGTCCTCGAAACTGATATTTGTTTAAGAAAAAAGAAATGTAAAATGAAAAAAATCGTACATATAAGGTAATTAGAAAACCAAATTAATTTGATATGCCGAATCGGCAAATCCTATAAAACTATTCAAGATAAATAAACATCTTGTCGTCCGATCAAATTAAATCCTTATACCATGCACCATTAGTTAGTATTGATACAAACTTACTTACTTTAAAACTTAACTCTTGCAAGGTAGGAAAAGCCATAGTATTTTCTTAACTAATCATTGTTGACCTTACGACATAGTTAACAATGTAATTGACAAATCTGTCAATTCTACGTTACTTTGCAAAATGCGAAAAAGATGAATGGCATTTTGTTACGTTGCTATTAGCAAACAAGAAAAAAATGGTACTTGAAAAGGTTTAGATGAGAAAAAAATTAATGTGTAATTTAGTTGATATTACTTTTAGAGAAACGGTATTATTGGTATAGTATAATAAGTTATAAATATTTTTTGTATAACTCATGCACATATTCTCTTCGAAGCTGAAAATGCACAAACTCTATCTATATAGGGTACGTATGTTTATGTATAAGAGACTATAAGTCAAAGAACAAGAGTTTCTAGAATAAAAATGAGAGACGAATAAAAACGGTCTAGAGTCTAGACATAGAAATTGATGCTTACTTTGAGATAAAGTCAAACTTATTTTGCAAGGAGTCATAACCGTATATATATGGTCTTCTCGATATCGACGTTTTTCCTTACGGCACACGCATTTTCATATATGCATCGGTTAATATCTTAGAAGCTTCTTCGACTGAGTTTTAGAACAAAGTTATTCTTTTTTGTGTTTTCGACTATTTACTATGTCCATATGTGTTTTGATTGGTGTTAAAAAAAATGGATACTAGATTTGTAAAAACTGAAAATCATATATAAAATAGAATAGTAAAATCATATCAACATCGCGTTAATTAACTTATAGAATCTCAATCTATACCTCTTAAAAGAAAAAGGAATCCACAAACACATTTTTTTATTATCGCCGAGGTTCGGTAAGTAGCATTGTCTAAGATATTTTTTTTTAGTTAACTTTGAGTCAAGTAATGATTGCTCAGTGTTCATCATTTTGTTAACAGAAAGTAATAATATTTGTTGTTTGGATTTTTCTTTCTATTATGCAAGTTCCGAAAAACTCACTTGGCTTTTACCCAAAAGTTCTGTTAAAAGAAAGTGAAGAATTAATTTCAAAAAACAAAAGTCAAGAATTTGTATACCTTTTTTAGAAGAAATTCATTTATCCCATTTTTCAACCATCTTTTTATAAACTTAAGCAAATCATCCGAAATTAACTAGTACATCAGAAATTAAAATAACTAATGATATTTGATTGGCTATAGAGGGGAACATTTCAACCCAAGTCACGACAAATCAAGATGATGGTTGTTCTTCTCTCTTTAATTTGACCTATATTAATTAAATATACATAAAGTTATAATGCGATTGGACAAAATTTTCACGCAAGTGTTTCTTTACGTTAATGATTATTAAAACTGAGACAACTTTTTAGATTTTTAAAATAAATAATATAACTAAAAAATTAGAAAACTAATCCAAAAAGCAGGAAAAGCAAAAACCCTAGTTAAAAAAAATACAATTAATTAGGATTGAAGTTGAACCATGAAAAATAAATTAAAACGCGGAGAAGACTTCATATATACATATTTTTAATATATTACTTTTGTCAGTTATAATAATCACCAATTAACATCCTCCTTTTCTCGTCTTTATAAATCATCTCTTCTCAGCATTATATCATTTCATCATCATCAAACATATTAACACTTGGAAGAAGAAGAACAACAAGAAGAAGATCAAGTAAACACAAAAGATTTGTCAGAAAATGGGAAGAGCTCCATGCTGCGACAAGGCAAACGTGAAGAAAGGACCATGGTCACCGGAAGAAGATGTGAAGCTCAAGGATTACATCGACAAATATGGCACTGGTGACAATTGGATCGCACTACCTCAGAAGATTGGTAATTAATTAATAATATTACTGTAGTTTAAACTCTAATTATACAACTAATTGTATATAATTTAATTTTACTATGTTATCAACCAAAACTTATAATTTTCAACAATTTCATATCGTTTATTCAAAGTAGCATGTTACCCCTTGTCTTGATTTTTTTATTTAGATTGATTACCTTATATTGTGTTTTGATTTTGAGGTTTTGTGTAAATTATAGGGTTGAAGAGATGTGGCAAGAGTTGCAGACTGAGGTGGCTTAATTACTTGAGACCAAACATCAAACATGGTAGTTTTTCTGAGGAAGAAGATAGTATTATTTTGAGTCTCTACATTAGTATTGGAAGCAGGTCAGTGATTTATCAATATCTAATATCTACTTAATTAAATACCCCTCTTAATTAATATAAAAATATTTTCTTGTTCTGAATCAGATGTAAAATCTGTTGAAATTCAACATGAGATTCTTGTCTTTTTATCTTTTGTCTATGAATCTTATGCTGAAACACATGCAAGCCCATTTCAAAAGCTATGGTATATCTCATAAAATTTACGGTTGAAATTGTCTCTTTCTTCTTGTTTTGGTGTTTTTGTAAGAACCTCCATACATTTTATGAAACATGAACTTAACTAGTGATTCTAAATACATGTGTATTCTAAGAAATTTTCTTATAATTTTAATCTTAATGTGATATATGCAGGTGGTCTATAATTGCAGCTCAGCTTCCTGGAAGAACTGACAATGATATCAAGAATTATTGGAACACAAAATTGAAGAAGAAACTTCTTGGAAGACAGAAACAAATGAATCGTCAAGACTCCATAACCGACTCTACTGAAAACAATATCAGCAACAACAACAACAAGAGTCCACAGAATCTGAGCAATTCGGCACTGGAGAGGCTCCAGCTTCACATGCAGCTTCAGAATCTACAAAGCCCTTTCTCTAGTTTCTACAACAACCCAATCTTGTGGCCCAAGCTTCATCCATTGCTGCAGAGTACTACAACTACTCCTGATCAAAACCCTAAGCTTGCATCTCAAGAAAGCTTCCACCCTTTAGGAGTTAACGTTGATCATCATAATAACAACAATATCAAGCTAGCTGAGATCAACAATGGAGTGATCTCTCCTCTCTATTCAGAGAACGTAGAGCAATCCCTAAACCCTACTCACGAATTCCAACCTAATTTCGGTTTTTCGCAGGACCTTCGATTAGATAATCATAACAATATGGACCTTATGAACAGAGGTGGTTCTAAAGAATTGTTTCAAGTGGGAAACGAGTTTGAGCTAACGAACGGTTCGAGTTGGTGGTCGGAGGAAGTGGAGCTAGAGAGGAAAACGACGTCGTCGAGTTCTTGGGGATCAGCTTCGGTTCTTGATCAGACGACTGAAGGAATGGTTATGCTTCAAGATTATGCTCAGATGAGCTACCACAGTGTGTAATAATTTATATCATGCATACATAAATATATATGTGTAACTATAGGGATGGATTATTGATGTGAATTTATATTATTACGGTCATAAGCTTATAGCATGTTGAGAGGTGAAAGGGGGATTTTCATAATTTGCTTTTAAATGTAACGAGTTGTGGATAATAATGTAAATCATTAATTCTACTTGCTTTTCTTTATATTATGGAAAGAGCTTTAACAAAAAAATATTATGGAAAGATACTTCTACTATGAAAAAATTACATGGATTTTATAAATTAATTCTGACCCATTTTTTGGGTGAAGTATTGACATCTTACTCTTGAACAACAACAAAAAAAGAAAGGTTCAGATCTTACTGAGCTTTTTTCCCCCATCTAACAGAGTTTCTATTGATCAGTATTTGATAATTTTTGTAATCTAATAGCTTTATTAGTAACAGTATTAATCCAATTCAGTTTTTCAAATTTCCAAAGTATGAGTTGTTAAAGAAAAAGGAATATGTATATATATATATGCTTGGGTCCACCTTTTTTGCCAGAAAATCATGGATTAGTTACGATTAATTACGAACAAAAAAAAAGTTACAATTTACAAATTGACCCAGAAAAAATGGGCCTGACTGTATTCATTTAAAAGGCCCAAATATAGATGCGACTCGTGATTGTAGTGACGTGGCATGACGAGGAAGCAGAGTTAAACTAAAGATATATTTAAATTAATTCCCTCAACTAGTAAGTAAAATACTTTTGTACATTTGACCAAAACGTAGTTTTTTCTATATAATAAAAGCCATAGGAGTATTTATTTATGTGATCATAAAATTATGTAAATAAAATCATTAGATTACAAGTCCTTTTAATAGGGAACGTTTTTAGGCCGGCTATATTTTTATATTCAATAATCTCCAATCTATTATCCGTTAATTGCTAATTTTATATTTTGATCCGTGTAAAAACTATATAACGAGATTGATCAATTCAAAGCGCAATAAACAAATAATTGACAATTACATTTTGCTTGTGCCACTTGATATTAAGAAATGAATTAAATTTTCGTTCATGCCATTTATCAAATGATCAACACATTATTTACATTGTTAAGATTTCAATTTAATTTTATCACACCTTTGTTATCATGTAACTAACGGATAAATTTTATTTCAATAAATAGTTGTCATAGTTCTTTATATTATTAAACAAGAAAAAAGATAATTTGATGGATCGGAAGCTTCTAGAGATAGAAGTAGAGATCCGTTGATTCCTCAGAATACTAGATACCTAAAATTTGATAGTCTTTTTCTCAGAACTTTCGCAAAAGTTCTTAGTTTTGTGAATATTCTTCACAATAGTTTAACGAAACATCTTTAAATCTTTCGATTAATCAATTCATCAATAACTTTTTAATACAAGAAAGATAAGAGCCTATTTATAATATATATTTAAAACCTCAAAACATAAAATATTTTAGAATAATCTTAATTAATTAAATAAAAATAATAATTAAAGATATTTCCAAATATCTGGCTGCATCATAATTCTAAAATATGAAGCGGATTTAGCTTTATTTAATTTTTCAAAGCCACATCAGTTAACAACGAGTAGTTCATAACTTCACATTATAAAGACAAAGAAAAGTATATTAAAACCCCATAAAATCATAAAATCAATTCACCAAAGCAAAACATAAAAGAGTGCTAAACATAATCGAACATGTACACCACATCGTAGTTGACAAAAGTTCCAAAGCTATAATTTAATTCATGAAATCATAACTTATAAATAGTCACTTACCAAAGTCATTTCTCTTCACCACACAAAACCATATCTTTCATAGTCACACCACAAAGATGGCGACCACTTCATCGATGACCCAAGTCATCATCTTTGCAATTTCACTTCTTTTGGTCGCCGTCCATGCAGACTATTACCGTCAAAGACCACCGGTCACCCCTAGCCCTTACGTCCCTCATCCACGGCTCCCACTTCCGACCCCAAGCCCCAAGCCTGTTTATCATCCTCCTACTACCCCAAGATATCCCGCGGGCTCATTCCCTAGACTATTCATTGACCCCCATAACGCTGTCCGGTCCAGTCTAGGTATGTTTTTTTTTTTTAAGTTAGAAATCTCAATTTTCTCATTATTACTATCTTTCATATATATGTGTGTTATATATTCCACATCTATGATAAATTGTGAAATGAACAAATATATAAAGTTTTTAGATTAATCCATTCACTATCAATTAATTTTGAGGTAGAAAGGCCATAAAACTTAGTGCTATAAATTTTGTAACACAAAAGTCTCTTAATTTTTGGATGTTCCGTTCCATCATATGATGTTATGAACTAAACAAAAAAAAAACTTATTAGTAAGAAATTTCAAGATTTACATTAATGTTCATTATACGACTAAAACTACAAAAAAATCTATAGGTTTTGCATAACTGTTATTGATTTGGTGAAATGAATATTATTTTCCTATATCGATCAGGTTTGCCTCCTTTGGTGTGGGATGGTCGGCTAGCAAACTACGCGACATGGTGGGCGAACCAGAGGCGTTATGACTGCTCATTGACCCACTCAACGGGACCATACGGTGAGAACTTATTCTGGGGAAGTGGCTCGGACTGGAAACCAGGTTTCGCGGTGCAGTCATGGATCGTTGAAGGCAGGACCTACAACCACAACACCAACTCATGTGAAGGAAGTGGAATGTGTGGTCACTACACTCAGATCGTGTGGCGTGACACCAAGCGCCTCGGTTGCGCAAGTGTGGTCTGTGAGAATGGTGCTGGAGTTTTTATTACTTGTAACTACGATCCTCCAGGTAACTACGTTGGCGAGAAGCCTTACTAAAAGAAAAC
Organism: Cardamine occulta; assembly: GCA_028015245.1. NCBI lineage: Eukaryota > Viridiplantae > Streptophyta > Magnoliopsida > Brassicales > Brassicaceae > Cardamine > Cardamine occulta. The sequence continues at coordinate 17,165,878 of CM051390.1, forward strand.
ATTGAAAAACGATGTTTTTTAATCTCATTTAATTTCTTTATATTTTTCGTTTTTCAATATTTTCGTGAAAGTAAGATTTCCGACAGATGTTATTTGTATGGATCATTGTTATGTTGTTGTTGTTGTTGTTGATGTTCTAATGTCCTAACGGTCATGTCCTCAAAATTTTGTTGAGTGGCCTTCTTTTTATGTAAGCATCGTAAAAGAATGAGCAAGTGAGTTTTTTTTTTATACTAATTGTTTTTGGACTTTGTTATTTAAATTCAACAAAAACAAATAATAATAATAATAATAGAAACTTATGAAATATGAATCAATGGTTCATATATTAAAAAAAAAAAAAAAAGAAGCCATCTTCTTTTGCTATGATCATTAAAAGTAATTTTATTTCTTTGGAATTATCAAGACATGAATTATTCTTTGAATCTCTTCTCCTCTTCAATGTCTTCTTTTTTACTGCAACCTGAATCTGCAAAAATATGTTTCATCCTCTGTCACACCATTTTACTTGGGAATCTATGGCTCTCCTAGCTTACTTCCGCGGTAAGTAAGCTTGACAAGCTCTGGCAAAACTGTCAAGTTAAAAAAGCCATCTCACATCATAAGATAAGTCTATAAAGATCATTTTTTCATATTTCTTGAATGAGTTTTAGTGACTTTTTTTTATTCAGTTTACCTCCATGTATAGTCTTAACTCGCCTGCAGATTTTGATATTTCAATTACACAATTGGTTGGAGTCACTTCGATCACCTCTGCTGATAATAAGTCATAAGAAGATCTTGATCTTATCTCTTTTGGCTGAATCTTAACCTGGTGATTAAACAACAACAACAACAATATGCATTTATGACATCTTTCATAACTAGACTTGATGATGTTCTGTATAAGAATCTGCATTAGTACCTTGAAGTGCTTTATTCTTTCAACTGATAAACTAACATCAGTTGCTGCAGCTTCAATCTTCTTTATTGTTTCTTGTGCTGTGTTCTTGGATCCAATTCTTGTTTTATATCTCTTATCATCCTGAAGAGATATAAGGAAAGGCTTCACACTTTAGTATCTCTTTATTAGATGCGTTTTAAAGATTTAACCACCAAAAAAAGTTTTACCTGTTCTTCGAAGAGACCTGACAAATCTAGATCACTAGACATTGCTATTATCTGAAAAGCATTTATGAAATTTGAAGACGCAGTTGCGGCATTTCTCTCCGTGGCATTTTCCTGCAAGATCCAGTTCAGATAAGCTATAACTTTGACTCAAAGCTATTAACGTTTTTGAGACATCTAGTGAATCAACCAACTTGCCTTGATTGAGTCTGAAACTTGATGATAAGCTGGTGCATAACCTATCTTGAACCAAGAATCTTGTATGATTATCTCAGCTAGTGTCATACGCTACAACCAAAACATTATTACTCAATTTGTTATTCAAAGATTGAAAATGATGAATGTATATGCATCTTCTCTCTTGTGTTGTATATACCATTTGAGGATTTGGATCAAGAATGTTAAAGATTAGCCTCTTCTGCTCTCCAGTGAATCCAGGTGGGAAAGTGTAATCTGCTCTGAGTATCTTCTTATACAAAACCGCAAGCGTATGATCATCGAATGGTGGATAACCAGCAAGCAATTCAAATAGAATCACTCCACAAGACCATACATCTACTGCTGCTCCTGAGTAGCCTTTGTTCATAATCAACTGTTTTCATTAACAAAATTCAGTTTCTACAGATTCAGAGATTTTGAAAACATTATGAGAAGTAAATAATGTTATCATTATTGCTAAATGTTACCTCTGGTGCTATATAACATGGAGACCCACAAGCTGTAGAGAGCATATCCCCTGACTGTGAATAATTACATAAATAAACCAAAACCTTATTAGGATTTTATTGTAACAACATACAAATATTTGGTTTTATATGAATAGAATTAGAAAGTGTTACTTTAGGAACAGCACTTAGTCCAAAGTCAGAGACTTTGAGATTACCCTTTGAATCTAATAGTAAGTTTTGTGGCTGCAAAAACCAAAAATCAAATTATATTTATATACACAAAAGCAATCAGATTATACATAAAAAAAAAGGTTTTGTTTATTCTATTACCTTAAGATCTCTGTGATAAACTCCTCTGTTATGACAATAATCAACAGCATCAATTAATTGTTGGAAAAGTTTTCTAGCATCTGATTCTTTCATCTTCTGTCTTCCAAGTCTGTCTGAAAGCTGACCACCTGCAACATATTCCATAACAATACAGATCTTTGTCTTGGTCCCAATCACCTGATCAAGGTTCAAAATCTCACTCAGAATCAAAGAACAAAGAAAACGTTAACTTTAAGGAGACATAAGAAGAAGAAGAAAGACACAAAACCTCGTGTATCTGTACGATGTTGGGATGGTTAAGAAGCTTCATCGTTCTTATCTCTCTCTTGACTTGAGACTCTAAACCCTTTTGAAGAACCAAAGCCTTGTCTATGATTTTGACAGCTACATAAGTACCATTGGTCGTATCGTAACCAAGTTTCACTTTTGCAAAATTCCCTTCTCCGATTGTTCTACCTATCTCATATTTCCCAATCTTCTTTGTCCCAAACAAACCCATCTCAGAGACAGAGAGAAAGAGAAAGAGAGAAGAAGAAGAAGAAGTCTATTGTTTTGTTGTTAATGAATCTTGAAAGGTCGAATTATGTTTTGAAAGGGGAACTCAACTAATAAGAGTTTGATTCTTTAGTAGGATCAAGAATTTGACTTTTTACTTAGATGATATTGACCGTTTTGAAAATAATCAAAGATATTATTAGTTAATTATTGGTGTGTTGTTTTTGAACGATTGGGTTGCGAGTGAGTGACTCGTAGCTCGCGAGTCTCGTTGGTGAGAATGTGTCAGCCTCTTAGCCTAACTATCTTCTCAACAAACTCCCTCTTTTCCTTATTGATATTATTTCTAAACTTTTCACACGTATTAAAAGCTGATTATAAATGCATCATTTTTTATAGTTAACAACTTTCAATAATTTTTACGGAAAGAGTATTAAACAACGTTTTGTGTGGATATCGTCACGTACACAAGTTGGTGGCATCTACGAGGATTGGGTTGTCATTATTTCCTTTCTTTTATTATGATTCTTTTTAGTTTTTGACGTCATTTTTGCTTTTATTCTCAATAGCCGAAAGATATCTAAAATTTCGACAATATCCTTTTATTAAAATTTTAATGTTTTTCAATAAAATATCTTTTTTTTCTGTGTTTTTAATCTTTAACGTACAAAACAAAAATATAATTCCAAACACGCCAGTTTCTTTAAGAAAAGTTTCTGTCGGTTTCTTAACTTTCATTTTAAATTTTTATGAGGGTATTTGTACACAAGTGGGATTACATTGGCTTTACTCATTTCGGAAAAAAAGACATTTAAATATTTTTCTAAGTACAAATTCCCTAGATATTTATTCTTCAGTGTCAAAATATCTCAACTTGGAGAGGGATGTTTTTTCGATTAGTCTAAAGAGTACAGATATTCACTTGCTTACAAATATTTTATATACAAATATATGTATATATATATCTATATATAGGATTCATTGGGCCAACATTTTAACGGCCCATCATCTTATTAAACCACTAAACGCTCGTGGTTTATTTACTTGCCAATAAGAAATTTCCATTTTTTAGATTTTCTGATTCATTTAAGGAAAATGGAAAAAAAAAAAAAACAAAGAATGGAATATTTTTTAGAAGATGTTCGTTACATAAGAGAAACTCGTGGATTAGGGTTTTTGGAGTGAGCAAGCAACTTCGAGTAGCGAACACCTAATCCTTCATCTATGGGAAGTGTGAATTCTGTATCCGAAGCTAAAAGCCATGAAGATCCATCGACAAATCAAAGAGATGTGAATGAATCATCTAAAACCCTAACTCAAGATCAGGGACATGGAGAGGAATCCAAAACCCTAATTGAAGATCAAGAACGTCGTGAGAAATCATCTAAAACCCTAATTAAAGATCAAAAAGATGGTGAGCAATCATCTAAAACCCTAATTCAAGATCATGGACATGGAGAGGAATCCAAAAACTTAACTGAAGATAAAGAAGGTAGTGAGGAATCATCTAAAGCCCTAATCAAAGATTTGAATGAAACAAAAGAAGAGGAAGAAGAGGGAGAGTGCAGGTTGTGCAGATACATAAAGGAAGGTGAGTGCAAGGAAGCATTCATAGCATTGCAGAAGTGCGTGGATGAAGGAGAGGAGAACGAAGAAAAGAGTGACGTCATGAAATGCAAGGAGGTAAGAGTCAAGTTCAAGACTTGTATGTACGAAAACCCTGTTTATTACGAGCCCATTATTGCTGGTGAGGCTACAGCGATTGCAAAGATGTATTTAAGAATGTTGAAAAAGAAGCCATTCTTGCTGGTGATGTTGCAACCATTGCTAGAGCTGTTAGCAGATTGCAATCAGAGAACGCTGAGCCAGTTATGCCTGCTCAGGCTGCAGTCATTGCTAAGGCGTTTCAAGAGTTGGAAGCTAAAAAGGACAAGGACAAGGCAGAGGAAGAAGCTAAGATATCTAACACTACAAAAAATCTACCGCAAAACCGACGGAATTTCCAACGGACAATAATTCCGTCGAAAATTTCCGACGGATTCCCGAGATTTGAAAATTCTGGGAATCCATCGGAAAGCCGTCGGAAATTTCCGACAGATTGCCAACGAAATTTTCAACGGAAATCTATGCCGTTATATTCCGACAGTTTTCCGACGGAGTTTCCGACGGAAATTTATATTCTGACAGATTTCCGACGACTTCTGAAAATATGTCAGATAATATGAACGTTAATGTAGCCGTTGAATTTACCGTTGTAAACCGATGGATTTCCGACAGAAATCCGACGGAAACGAGTTTATATATATGTTTCTCCCTTCCTCCATCTCATTACACAATAATTTTAATTTCATATCTCTCTCATTTCTTGTTTACTTAATACGAATTCTATAAAAAAAATGAAAAATATGTATAGATATTTTCGATCATGGATGGACGAACCATTGATGGATCCGGAGACGAACAACTTGAACGAGGAGTATGCATGAGGCATATACGAGTTCATGGAAGTGGCGGGAAAGCAACCGCGTGTTCAAAAATCAGGTAAGTTAAAATGTCCATGTTCAATTTGTAGGAATTCTCGTAATGTTGCGATAGAGATAGTTTGACATCATTTGTATAGTAATGGGTTTACGCTGGGTTACAAGGTATGATATTTACATGGAGAAACAAATGTTGAGTATGGTAGTACTGGTGAACCAACTGTCTCAGATTGTTTAGGAGGTAGCACGGAAGTAGATGTAAGTGTAGGGAGCGTGCAGATGGTGAATGATGCGTTTAGAGAGAATGTTAAGTTTAGCGGTGAAGAAAGATATAGGTTCGAAGAACCTAATGTAGAAACAAGAAGATTTTTTGATATGTTAGATGCTGCAAAGTAGCCACTATATAAAGGGTGTAAAGAAGGTCATTCGCCTTTATCATCTGCAAGTAGATTGATGACGATTAAGACAGATTACAATTTGGCAGAGGAGTGCGTTGATGCGATAACAGATTGGGCGAAAGATTTATTGCTAGAAGATAATCTTTTACCCAGATCATACTACGAGGTACAAAAACTTGTATCTGGTCTTGGGTTACCGTATAAGGTAATAGATGTGTGCATCGACAACTGTATGCTATATTGGAGAAAAGATGAAAATCGCAAAAGATGTAGATTTTGTCGTAAACCACGGTATCAGGAAAGTAGTGGCAGAATTCAAATTCTATATAAACGTATGTGGTATTTACCAATAACAGAGAGGTTGAAGAGGTTATATACTTTTCAGCGCACGGCAGAGCCGATAAGATGGCATGTAGATCATCATCAAGATGGAGATATTACACATCCTTCAGACGCAGAAGCTTGGAAACATTTTCAATCATTGTATCCGGATTTTGCGTATGAGCGAAGGAATGTGTACCTCGGGTTATGTACAGATGGTTTTAACCCATTTGGGAAGCATGAAGGAAATTTTCGTTATGGCCCGTAATTGTAACCCCTTACAATTTGCCTCCATCTCTGTGCATGCGTAGAGAGTTTTTATATCTCTCGATTCTTGTTCCCGGCCCAGAGCATCCGAAGAGATCACTTGATATATTCCTCCAGCCATTGATCAATGAGTTACAAATGCTATGGAAGCATGGTGTGGAAGCGTACGATGTTTCAACCCAAAGAAACTTTAAGATGCGTGCAAGGCTTATGTGGACCATAAGCGTATTTTCCAAAGATATGATATGTTATCTGGATGGACAACACACGGGAGATTATCGTGTCCATATTGCCAAGACAACACTGATGCATTCCAAGCCGCGACAGAAAAAGTTGTTGGTTTGATTGTCATAGGAGATTTTTACCGAGTGATCATCCGTATCGTCGTTCGAGAACAATGTTTATGAAGGGTAGGCAAGTTTTTGATGGTCCACCCCCTGAGATAGACGGTGAGACTTTATTGGAGCAGTTGAGAGATTTTGGTGCTGAGACGACTCCTTATTGTAGGGAATGGACATAAACCTATTTATGGTGTCGGTAAATTTCATAGCTGGCACAAGAAGAGCATATTTTGGGATTTGCCTTACTGAAAGAACCATTTATTGCGGCATAATCTTGATGTGATGCACGTTGAGAAGAACTTCTTTGAGAACATCATCAGGAAAACGGCGAAAAGACAATATGACATCTAGATTAGACTTGCCAGCATATTGCGATCGAGGTTTTCTTGAAGTGCTCCCAAATGGTCAATGTCCATTTCCATTATACCAGTTAGAAGCAACAAAGAAAAAAGAATTTTTTGATTGGATTCACGACGATGTTAAATTCACTTATAGATATGCATATAATCTGCGTAACTGCATCGATTATGGAGAAGGAAAGTTTACTGGAATGAAGAGTCATGATTGTCACGTTGTGATCCAGAGGCTTCTTCCATTCGCTTTTGCTCATCTTCTTCATAAAGACGTCCACCAAGCAATTGCAGGAGTAGAGTGCTTTTCTTGCGATTTATGACAAGAACACTTCTTGTTGAGGGAATCAAAAATTTACAGGCCACTTTCCCAGGGATCCTTTGTAATTTGGAGAAGATATTTCCACCATCTTTCTTTGATGTGATGGAACATCTTCCGATCCACCTCCCACGAAGCGAACTAGGAGGCCGGTTTAATCTGTTGGATGTATCCATTTGAGCGGTATATGTTTCATCTGAAGAAAAAGGTTAAGAATTTGAGTAGAGTAGTGGGATTTATTATCGCCCGAGCATCAACGAAGAGGCCTCACAGTTTCTTTGAATATTACTTCCCGGAAGTTCGTACGAAGAGTATACGTCCTAGTCGCCATGATGATCGTGGTGAGAGAGCGATTTACCCCGTCGTTGTTCCAGAGTTATTTTCCCAAGTAGGGCGAGTCAGTGACAAAGGAAAAAGGCGTAAATTATCTCAAGAGGAGTTTAAACACTTACATACGTATATCCTAACCAATTGTGAAGAAATTACGGAATACGAAAGGTAAACAAAAATTCTTTTGTGTCATTTAATGAATAATTGATTATTTTTTATGTTATTATTAACTTGTCAACAATGTTGGTATTCGTACAGGATTTACATGACATTAATACGCGGTTACTATATGGATAAGACAGAAGACGAGCTTCAAGTCCATAAGGAGGAGGAATCTGGTAATGATGTTTACTACGGCGTTCTTTGGGAAATATTGGAGGTGCGGTACCCAGGAATGTTAGACTTGAGGTGCATTGTTTTCAAGTGTGATTGGTATGATTCAACACTCGGTCGTGGGCTTCATGTGGACCAATTTGGTGTTACATCTGTTAATTCAAGTCGAAGACTAGAAACGTATGACCCATTCATTCTAGGATCACAAGCTGAGCAGGTAGGGTACAAATATTAGTGTAATTAATACTCAATTCATTATTTTGGTATAATACTTACAAAATTAAATTGTTTTTTTTAGATGTGCTATATTCGTTACCCTCGAGTTACACGGCAGACAGATCCCCTGCTACTACTGATGACCCGAGAGGAAGAATTTATGGAGTTGCAGAACACGATCTTTTACAGCCAGCAGAAGTTGTTCCAATGGATCCAGTTGAGCCTTCTTGTGATCTGGATCTTGTTGTTGATTTCACACAATTTAGTTTAGTTTTTTTGAAATCAGAAAAAGAACAAGGTGAATTTTATGAGGATTCAGACTCAATTCCATCTGAGGGATCAACATCATCATCCACTACAAGAAATTTACCGCAAAATCGACAGAATTTCTGACAGAATATAAATCCGTCAGAAAATTCTGACGGATTCTCGACGTATTTCCGATAGACATGAAAATTGACGATTCCATCGGAAATCCGTTAGAAATTTTTCGACAGATTTATATTTCGTCAGAAATTACATCGGAATTGACGATTCCGTCGGAAATCCGTCGGAAATTTTCCTACAGATTTCTGATGGATTTCCGACTTATTATCGACGTATTTCCGACGGATTTTTGACGGAATTTGTTTTTCGGCTTGTCTAGTCATATGTCAGACTAAACCTTAGAATGAGACACGTGAAACCATTAAAATCGTCAAAGCGAAATTTCTGACGGATTTCCAACGGGTTTATGGTTTCGTGGTCGTTTACGATCCGTTTCTCTTGAAATATGTTTGTAGTATGCTATGTTACTCATTTCAATCAAAAAATAATACCAAAAACCTTGTTATCTATCATATATACCAAAATTAGAAAAATTCATACAATCATGTTTACATGTTAGACAATGATACATATACTTAAGCGATGATTTATAAACATAACAAATAAAATTTTATAATTTTGGTGTATTTAATATGTAACAAGGTATTTGTTAGTATTTTATCATTGAAATGAGTAACAAATCATATTACAAACATATTTCAAGAGAAACGGATCGTAAACGACCACGAAACCACAAAACCATCGGAAATTCCGACGGATACTATATCAAATGTGTTAAATATGTTGCATATGAGTTTAATTATATTTTTAGATTATCCGTCGGAAATTCATCAGAAATTTCCGACGGATTTGCGACGAAATATAAAAATTTGACCGCGTAAGTTACCCGCGTGAATTAAATTGGTTTAAATTTATTGCTATCTTCTAAAATGAGAAATTAATTCGGTCAGAAGAAGAAGTGATATATAAAAATAAATATTTGCCGGTGTTCCGTCAGAAATGGCGAAAAAATTAATATTTACCGGTGTTTTTCGAAAATATTTGAAACATTCGCGCCTAAATTTTTTGCTATCCGACAGATTTCCGACGGAAAATAAAAATTTTTAATTAAACTCATATGCGTCATATTTAACACATTTGATATATAGTATCCGTCGGAAATCCGTCAAGAATTTCCGAGGGATTTCCGACAGGTTTGTGGTTTCGTGGTCGTTTACGATCCGTTTCTCTTGAAATATGTTTGTAATATAATTTGTTACTCATTTCAATGATAAAATACTAACAAATACCTTTTTACATATTAAATATACCAAAATTAGAAAATTTTATTTGTTATGTTTATAAATCATTGCTTAAGTATATGTATCATTGTCTAACATGTAAACATGATTGTATGAATTTTTCTAATTTTGGTATATATGATATATAACAAGGTTTTTGGTATTATATTGTGATTGAAATGAGTAACATAGCATAATACAAACATATTTCAAGTTAAACAGATCGTAAAATACCACGAAACCACAAAACCGTCAAAAATCCGTTGGAAATTACCGACGGATTTCCGACGGATTTTTGATGGAATTTGCCTTCCTACTGGAGATGGCCTAGGTGATAAAGTACAGTACAATAGTATTCAATTGAATGTGGGCCCTGAATTCTATCAAAATTTATTGAGCGAATAAATTTTATGGAGCAAAAAGTTTTCCCATTTCAAGTTTTAGTTTCCGCTACCAACTCATTTTCTCTTTCTTCCACATCACTCCATCATAAAAAATTCATTTTCTAAATAAATAAACAACACTCGTTATTATTAATAAAGACAAACCAAACATACATAATTCATTAAAATCTTTTATTAAATTTAGAACACAACATAAACAAAAAAAAAACACAATATATTAAAACTAACGGTTAAACAACGCATTTGTCAACATCATGTAGGCTTTTTGTTCTGCATCATCACGAGATTTGTTATGCAGTTGGAGCCACAACTCCATGTTCTTAGAACGTGCAACTTCCTTCCGACTACTAAGATAAATTGAAATAGTATTTGTCTGTTTTGTTGAAGGTTTTAATGAATAGAGGCTAAATTAGACAACTCTTCTTCAATGGCATGCTTAGATTTTCGGTGGTAGTAGATGATTTCTTTCGGAAGAAACCCTAGCTTTCTTCTTCGTTGCCTCCCTACCTGCTGGACGAACAAAGGACTGAAATGGTGATTCAACATCATCACTACCACTTTTTCGCTTAGAGCCACTGCTACCAGATTCATTTGATCCCAACATATATTTGGGTTGATGGCGAACCAATTTCCATTCATCCACATAAGCAAACATACAACCTTCTTTTGCTTCATACAAACCAAGAGCATTGGTTATGTAGTCATCATCGGACAAACCACTACGTCTCTCCCTGGTTGCAGTACTATAACAACCAACAAAGGTACAAATTTTCTTGTTTCTGTCACGAAAGTGACTTTGACATTTTGTTGCGGTGAATATTTTTCTGTTGTCGGTGCTCTCGTTCACGTACTTAGCAATTTTCCCCCAGAAAGTATCACCTTTTTGATTATTCCCCAATTCACTATCAGTACTGAAATGGAAATAACCATTTAGTAGCGCTTTGTTGTCTTCAGAACTCCAAGTAGTGTAATTTACCTTCTTCTTTGCTGATTGTTGGGTTGGTTGAAGAATAGGAGTATCTCCACCAGCATTTTCCAAAGACATTTGGGTGCAAAATTGTGGAGTATCAGTCGATCCACTACTAAAACCGGTTGGCTCGTTAATGTGTTAACTGTTAGGGTAGTTCATATTAGCTGAAACATTGGTGTTTCCCGGAACTGATAGGTAGCCATATGGCATATATGGATGATTGTACGGGTATTGCATGCCAAAATTTGGTGGCATCATATATGGCATTTGAAAATTTGGATGCATTCCCAAATTTATAGGACTTTCTGGGAGTTGTGTATTTGGATTTGGTGGTTGTATGTTTGGATTTTGAGGGTTTGAAAAACCATAATTTGGTAAGAAATTTTGATTGCGAGATGGATCCATAAAAAATGTTGAAAATTGAAAAAAAAAACACCAAAAATAGTGACAATGTAGAAGAAGAAATGAAAAGAGAGTGTTAAAACTTGAGATTTTTTTTGGTGTTCAAATGATATAAACGTAGTCTCTATTTATAGATGTTAAAAATAAAAAATAATGGTATAATTTTTTTTATTTTTTTTATCAATTATTGAGCAAAAATAGCATAAGAAAAATGTAAAAAAAAAAAAAAAACAGCGAGCGAATCACAAGCTGCCACATCAAAAGTTATGTGGGACCCGTCAGAATTTCATGGAAGGCAAAATTTGCCTTTTTCGATTGAGTTGGCATTTTGCCTTTTGGATTTGCCTTCCTATTGAATGAAAATACACCTTATTTGCCTTGCTATTGCATTTGGTCTTAATGTGATATCGAACGGTATACATTATTGGGTTTAACAGCATCTCCAATGGTAAAAACCCCTCATAAGTTCTTACTATTATTTTGATTATATATATTAAAAAAAGTCAAGTTAAGAACTTTTCTTAAGAGTTTAACCAAATATGTGTTCCAATGGTGAACCCCACTTGGGGTTCTTAAAAAAAAAACAATAACATTACAATAATTGTTCTTCTTCTATTATCCAAAAAACTACAACATCATTGTTCTTGTTCAATGATTCAAAAAGACAACAACATTCAAAAAGACAACAACATTCAAAAAGACAACAACATCATTGTTCTTGGAGTAGGCAAAAGAAAAGATTTATATCTTATGATCCAAAAATCTGAAAGACAAAATCCACAACAAACGATAGATGCTCAGACAAATTCTAAACAAGAGCTAAACATGTCCTAAACCAAACATGAGCAAACATAAAATATCCTAAATCTTTACGGTTTAACTAAGCAAGAAAAAGACCAAAACTAAAGCATCAAAACCAATCTTTACGGTTTAACTAAGCAAGACAAAGACCAAAACTAAACCAAACCACTAACCTTGATGTTTACGGATCGGATGAAAGGCTCCACATCTGAAGCATCTAAACTGAAGCAATGCAACTTCATATTTCTCGAGCATCCTTAAACAGAAAGTAAAACATACAAAGGAAATACATTAAACTGAAGCAATGCATACAAAGGAAGCATCTAAACTGAAGCAATGAAAATACATTAAAAAGTCTCCATAACTGAAACATGAACTGAAACATTCAAACGAAAAACTGAAGCATACATAGCATATAAAGGAAACATCTGAAGCATACAAAGCATAGAAAGGAAACATTCAACCATTTGACAACATGTCAGTGATTAACTTGTTCTTTAAAGTAATCTTTATATCACTAAGCGGTTCGGACTTTGCAAGGAGATTGCCAATTCCTGCTGCTTGATCGCCCACATTTCCTTACACTCCAACAGCAACTTCTCTGATTCTTCATTGCCAAGTCATGCTGCCTTCCTAGCACTCCTTTTAGCTGTGGTCTTTGCTGCCTTAACACCTGGAGGACAACCTATGGCTTCATCCTCTCCAATAGCACCTGCTTGGGAGCTTGAAGACTGTGCAGAGCCCTCGTCAAGCTTTCTCTTTTTTGAATTTTCACCATCTTTAGCAGAAGTATCAGAACACCATTTTTGATCATGGCGAAGCTCTCTCCATGTGTGGTGAAGAGTGAACTTGAGTTTGTAATCGTTGAAAAAGATGTCATTTGCTGCTTTCATTACATCATTCTCATTCTGCCCACTTGATTGTGCTTTCATGGCAGCTTCATAGCAGCCAACGAACTTAAAGACTTGGTCATTTAACCTTCCCCACCGTTGCTTACAGTGATTCAGCTTTCTAGGTTGCAGACCAAGAACCTCCACACTTGAGATAAAGTAATCTACTATCCGCTTCCAAAATGCCCCAGCCTTTTGCTCATTCCCAATGACTGGATCCTTGCTCGTGTTCAACTACGCACTGATGAGCACAATATCTTCTATGGGTGTCCATTTCCTTCTTTCTTTACGATCATCATTACCTAGGCTTTGATCATCACTACAGTGTGTGTTAAACAGAGGCACTTCTGATGACTCAGTCTCATAACTATGTAAGTGGTTTAAAAAGCTTGAAGTTTCAGTATATGGATTCGTTGAATCCATAACCTTGTTTATGAGAAAGAAAAGCGAAAGAAAGAGCAAAGAAAAATAATAGAGAAAAGGAGAAGGATAGAGAAAAAGAGAAGGTTTCGTGTTTAAGTAATGGTTTTGTGCTTAGAGAAAAGGACAAGGATATAGTAAATGGTTTCGTGCCTAATTAACTCTGTGCCTAATTTATGTTTAACAACAAAACACACTAACCTTCCTTCCATTGTATCAGCTCAGATCTAGGCACGAACACATCCCAAATTTGAATCCAATAGCACCAATAGCTCCAAGTGACCTCGTAAAAAACAGACACACATATTAATTTCAAGTCATAATCGCAAAAGTAAAACAAACAAAAAATATATGCCTAAATTCGTTTCATGTTAATGGAAACAATCTATGCATAATCAAAGTTATACACTGCTTATCGATTCAAATAATAAAAGTTTTACAACTCCAATTCGCAAAACTCACAAGTGAGGTTCAAAATATCACTATCGTCATTTCAAGTTAATGAAACCAAACAATGTATGCATAATTCTTCTTCAATCATGGCTAAGAACAACAACTGTTTATTGATTCAACTAATGAAAGTTACAATTCGCAAAATTCATAACTCAGGTTCGAAAAATCAGAATCGTTATTTCAAGTTAATGGAATCAAACAATCAAAGCCTAAATTCGTCTTACTAACAACCTAATTGATTCAAATAACCCTAATTTCGCAAAAAAAAATCAAAAAGCCCTAATTTTTGTAAAATCATAGAACCCTAATTTCAAATCTCATCAATAACCTATTATCTATCAAAATATACAAAGGTAATCACATAGATTCATACCTTGAAAAAGATATTGGAGAATCTTGAAGACTAAACTCTTGAATTTTGTCCAATTCCACTTTGATTTTGTGAACGCAATCTTCGATTTTCTTCTCCAAATAGACTCAATCTTGACAAGCGACGGTGGAGATATTGATAACACCGGCGAACAGTCGGAGAATCTCCATCACCGACTCGATTCTCTGATTAATTCATCTCACCGGTGAAACTTTGAGTCGCCGTATGCGACACTGACGAGAAAGAGAGAGAGAGTGGAGAAACAGAGAGAAAAAAACGCGATGAAGAAAAAAAACCCCTATAAATTTCTCACAGTGCACAACCAATACAAACGTGCCACATCATGTTAAGGATCGGTTCTTAAAAACCTTATTTAAGGATCGGCTCTTAAGGTTTTTAACATTTTGATTTAATTTAATGGAGGTTTTAACTTAAGAAACCCTCTAAGAGTCTCCGTTGGAGCTGTTCTAACGCCGAGATTTTAAAAACCAAAGCCCGTTAACTATTATTAAACGACGCCGTTTTGGTGTATTTGTTTCTTATAATTTTTCCATTAAAACATTAAAACAAAAATCAAGAAACCAAAACAAAGCAGCAGAGTCAGTTTTCAGTTTTCACACACACAATTTAACTTGGTAAAAGTGTAATAAATATTTTATTTATTACATGGTAAATATGGTAGATGGAAAAATGAAGTGAACATGGAAATGTGTAAGAAATTTCCATGTGCACGCTATTTTTTACATCCACCATATTTACCATGCGTGTAATAAAAAAAATATTTACTACAGTTTTACCATGTTAAAATGTGTGTGTGATACAGCTTTGTGAAAACTGATACTGCTGCTTTGGTTTCTTGAATTTTGTTTTAATTTGGAGGGGAAGGAAAGAACACTCTAACAAAACGGTACCGTTTTAACAATAGTTAACAACAGACTTGTTTTCAAATCCCGGCGTTAGACCCAATAACAAAATAAAGTCTGCTGCCAATAACGGGACGAACGCCGTCGTTTTGTCCAAACGATCTAGACCAGCCCTCTCTAGTTACGTGAAAGGATACGGCGTTTGATATCACATTTAAGTGATCAAAGTAAAATGAAAATTGTGTACAATTGAATTCTATCACTTTTTACTTATAAAGACTGAAATACTGAAATCTTGCAAATAAAAAGTTACAATAGACCCTTTTTTTTTAACATGAAATCCCAAACGAAGTGTTTGATTCGCTGTAAACTTAATTTTAGTCACAACTTCACCTAAATATTTGTTTGTAAATAACTATTATTTGAAATTTCATATAAGTTGTTGATTTGACACACACACACACAGAACAAAATAAACTACGGCTAACCACATGAACACAACTAAAATTATGGTGAAATTAAAAACATCCATAATTGACATACATTCTTTTTTTTGCTAAAAAGTAATTGACTTACACTATGCCAATATATTTTTTCTCTTCAACATATTTTTACTCCTCGTCAATTGACATACATTAAGCCAATATAAACTCCAATACATCTAAAAATTAACATATTTCAGATATTTCTTTTACATAGTTATTTCTTTTAAATATCTGAAATAGTTTTTTTTTTGTATGAAATATATTTGAACAAATTGAATATCTTTACTCTTTAGACCAATCGGAAAAAACATCTATCTTCATTTTCCAAGTTGAGATCTTTAGACATTTTGAAAAATAAATATTTTGAGAATTTAAATTTTTAAAATATTAAATTTTCGAAGTTGGTAAAACTAGTGTAATCCACTTATGTACAAATTATCCTCATTAAAAAAAAACCGATAGAAACTTTTCTGAAAAAAATTGGCGTCTTTGAAGCTATCTTTGATAATGATTGCAAAATTCCTCCATGAAAATACAGATCGGTTTACTCTCGTTATTAAAAAAATTATGATGGTGTACAACGTTTATGTTAATTGTTATTAGTAACCTGTTCAATGGTTTTCTTGTGTATATATATATATATATATATTCCTTAATTTAACGTTGGATCTTGAGAGTCTGTGATGATAGTTTTTGAAGTTTTTTTCATATGAAAACAGTAAATATTGTTTCTCTCATGAGACGAGATGTTGTGTTTTCTCCTTAACATCTTTTTTGCAAATATCACACACTTTGGTTTTGATGAAAACATACTTGATAGTATGTTTTGGATCTGGTATTAGTACATTCAATTTATCAAAAAAGTTTTAAAAAGTATTCACGTGCAAATAATTTTATTTTTAATTTAAAAATTTCGAGCTCTGTGATCTGCCCATCTGAGATAATTATAATTCACCTGCTCAAAAATTTATGATGTTCTACAACACAAACACATATACCATATATAAATTCTTTAAATTTTGGCCGGTAGCAATTTTTGCTCATTGCAATAAAAATCAATGCTTGATCTGCCCATTGCAATAAAATTAATGCTTGTATATTTTTATCATGTGAACTGAAACATTCGAACATGAATTCGATTCATAAAAAGATTATTTTTTATTTATTGTTTGTCTATAAATGGATCTCTAGTTAAAAAAACAAATGGCTAACACATCAAATATATACGTTCCATAAAAATCTTCATAACGAGAATAAAACCATCGATGTTACCGAATAAGGCTTTGGGTTTCTCAGCTTAAGCTTAATTGTGTATTTATCTCATTAGGACACTAGATCAGGATTCAATGGGCTTGAAGGCTTCAATGAAAGCAGAAACCAACTCAAGTCACTAGAGATAAAAATTGATTGCATATAATAAATATGGATTAAACTAATGTTTTTATCATATTATTGTTTGATTATTACAATCCAATTGTTGGAGAATTGATCTCTTAAGTTACTTGAAAAAATATTTCAATCTTTGGTTATTAAGAAATTGGTGTACATCTTCAAAGCCAGTTTCTTTTGTCTACTGTTTTAAAATTTTAAGCATGCTCTAGACCTTCCAATATAAAGGATCAGCCTTGGAAAGAATTATTGGAAAATGGAGTCATTCAGAAGGAGTTATTGGAGTTCAGTTCACATTAGATTCTATATTGTATGTAATTCACGTCCACATTGTATAACACTTCACTTCTTTCTAGATGACTTGCTCTTTCCATTTTCCATTTGAAAACATATTACTATCGAATATTGAACCGGTTTCTAATTTCAGTAATTATACAACTTATTGGTGTGGATGGGCATTCATGGCCATGTGCCAATATCTAATTAATAGAAATTCACATAAAATGAAAAATAGTAATAGCTACATTCGTTGTTCTATAAATAGAGGGTTAGGATTTTCCTTTGAACCACCCACCAAAAACACTAAATCAACAAGAAAAAAAAACGAAAATGTCTTCCGACAGCTACTGCCAACAGCTCGAAGCTTTAATAAAACAGATGATGAAGAAAGTCAGCCTTCTTAAACGATGTGAGGATGACAAGGCTAATGACAAGGGTTAATCATTTTCATCAACTAATAATATATAAAAATTTGACTAAGAAATTATTAATTTTACAAGTTTTTACTTTAATGAAAATAAGGGTAGAGAATATCATTTATTTCAAAAAAAAACTCAAAATGTTTTGAATAAAAAAGACCTCTTATCAATTAAAATGGAATATGAAGTAATGCAATAAATTGACTTCTGATCAAGTTTTATTTTAAAAACATAATAATCCAAAGTAATCATATATTGCTTACTCTGAAAAGAGAAAATTGAAGAATTGGAGCAATCAATTTCAAAAATAAATAAATCAAAAATACTTACATGTAGGTTATGTACATTGTTTTAACAAAAAAAAATCATAATATATGATTAATAGTTCAGTGTACAAATCATCATATATATAATGGATGAAACCATTTTTCAAGAGTTTGACACATAACCACTTCTCTTAATGACATATCAATTTATTTGTATCACTTAAAATATATCATTAAAATCAATAAATGATTCCTTTTTTTATATAGGCAAAGTCTAAGCCTCTATTAAACTATTTAGACTTTGTTTTGCTTTTGTTTTACTTATATTTTGCTTAAAATTAATTTCATTAACTATTTAGACTTTGCCTATATAAGCAAAATATAAACCTCTATTTATAGAATAATGAACATAAGTTACATAACTATTATTTTCTCATTTATGTGAATTTCTAATAGATATTGGCTCATGGACATGAATGTGCATCAAAGCTTTAATAAGCGATAAGACATTGAACACACATGACATGTTTCTTCGTAATGCTTTAGGTGCAAAATTGTGGGGTGTGAATGTGATGGGCACATCCCAATAAGTTGTAGCAATGCTGAAACTAGAAATTGATTCAGTATTCGATGGCAATACGTTTTGAAATCGAAAATAAAAAGAGAAGTGAAGTGTTACGGTTCAATGTATTTGTGCACTTTGATTACTTCCTCAAAATCAAAATTTTGTATTGGTTTTGCCCAAATATACGGAGTAGAAAAAGGCTTTTAATGAGCCCAATTTTAAAAGTTCAATGGAAAAGCCCCAAATAAACTGTAACGTGAAAACTAGTTTTGGACTTACGGTAGGAGTATTCGGTTCGGATCGGAATTAACCGATTAAATCGGGTTCGGTTTCCGATCAAATTCAGTAACAAAATCGAACGGAATCAATAAAATCAGAAATCGGATTATGGGTCGGTTAAAGGAAGCCCCATATAAAATTTTAAAAAAAAAACCCTATTTTTTTCTAATCTTTTCTTCTCATGATCTCTTCTCCATCTTCTCACGATCTTTTCTTCATCTTCTTCAACATTTTCTTCTTCGATCTTCTTGTTCTTTTCTTCCTCTTTTTTTAACTTGTAAGCTCATCCTTCTTATCTTTTCTCCTTAATTGTCATCAAATTTTGATGCTTGTTAGCGGTTTTGATGTTTGCTTCTTATTAATCAGAGTTTTTTGTGTTTGTGAATTTGTTATGTTGATAGATCTGGTGGCTTGAAAGAGAGTAACGGCGGCGGGAACAATGTCGAAGTAGTTGAGAAAGATATTTAGGGATCTATAACAACGATGACGACGGATCTGCAACCAAGAATATTTTGGGCTTTGCCGTCAGTTCACGTAGCGAGAGATCGCCAGCTGTCATTACCGTCGCAACCACAAAACCCTAACCCTAATTGTTTAATGGATTTGGGCTTGAAATATATTGGGCCTATTAATTTTAGTTTGTTAATTGAGTCCATTTGTTAATTGGATTGTAAATTTTTTATTTTAGATTTGTAATTTAATTTGGTTAACCGAATTAACCGAATTAAATAGGAAAAAAATAAATTTTGGTTTAATTCGGAATTAAATTTTAATTAAAAAACTGAACCGACTAAACTGAATACCAAACCGAATTGAACCAAAATTTTATTCGGTTTAATTCGGTAAAAATTTTGATAACCGAAAAAACCGACTCAAAAAATTGGAAGGTCCGGGGCTAGTGAAAACCCACTAATACAATTAAATATAAATATATTTAATTTAATGTGTTCAGTTGCGTCACGGACACAGACAAGTGAGATGTGTTTTCATTTTCACGGGGTATGTGAGATTACTCTTACTCAAAAATTTTTTTTTTTTTTTTTCATTTTGAGTATACAAACATTGGTATTAAATAACAATACAGTAGTCGAAATTTTTTCGTCTGTGGGATTAATGAAAAACAAAATTTGATTTAATTTGGACACAAAAAGAATTGGCATTTATATGTTTTCACTTTTCAGTATTCAGCAACACTTATCTTCATTTTCGTCAAAATATAGAATAGGATCAATGCTGAGTCAGCAAAACGTGATATTCGCAACGTCGTTTCCGGATAAAGAGTGTATCCTTCACTATCGTACGATTCGATTAAGTCAATCGACTCATTGATAAAATCACAACCGTCGATTTCATTATGTTTAAGGTCAAAACTGGAAAACAGAACAAAAACAATCTGGCTTACGTCACATCATTATCTGACTAATTCTTAAAAATTAATCCGTTTATATATATATATCTTTGCTATTTTATCGAAAATTCCAAAGCAACAAAGAGTTACAACATAAACTGAGTTTTTTTTTTTTTTTGTAAGAATTGTGTTTTGGGTTTCATCATCGTTCAGGGTTTGTTGAAAACAATGAAGAAAGTAGAGTTTTTTATGCTTCTTCTCTGCTTAAACGCAGCTTCATTTCTAGTGGTAAGACTTAAATCAAAATCTCTTTTATCTTTAGATCATTGAAACATATCTGAGATTGAAATTTGTTTGATCTTGGTTGCTTGTGAAGTCTGCTGATTCACCAACATGTCCTGCGGATATTGGAGGGCAGTGTAGTGATGATTCTGATGATTGGGAAGGAGAGTTTTTCCCTGAAATCCCTAACATTAAGTATGAGGTAATACAATTATAAGAATTGTAAATTTCTCTACTTTATTTTATAATTGAGTTAGGAGATGTATTGCATGTGTAGTTTTCTTGACTGTTCATGAAATTTTTCAGGGACCTTCGAGTAAGAATCCACTTGCTTACAGGTGGTATAACGCAGAAGAAGAGGTTCTTGGGAAAAAAATGAAGGTTTTTTTTGTTGAAATATTTTGACTTTATGTTTTAATGGATTTGAAGAAATGGGTGAGATGTTTGGTTTTATTCTGCTGAATTTTGAAACAGGATTGGTTTAGATTTAGTGTTGCGTTTTGGCATACGTTCCGTGGGACTGGAAGTGACCCATTTGGTGCTGCTACTAAGTATTGGCCTTGGGAAGATGGTACTAACTCTGTGTCTATGGCTAAGAGAAGAAGTAAGTAAAGATTGGTTTTTTATGGTTCTCGTTTCTCTTCATTTTGTTAGTTACTGTGAGTGAGTTCTTGATTGTTGTTTTAATTGCAGTGAGAGCTAACTTTGAGTTCTTGAAGAAACTTGGAGTTGATTGGTGGTGTTTTCATGACAGAGACATAGCTCCTGATGGCAATACACTTGAGGTAACTTTTAGCTTTTGAAAACACCATGACTGTTCACTTATACCAATTTGCATTACATTGTGCGATTGAAACTATTATCCGCTCCATTGCTTTGTGTTAGAGACTATTGATTACTTCCTTGTGCTTCTTTTAGCCCAATGTTAACTTGTTTCAATCGTTTAAAAAGCGCATGTGACATGTTTATACTCAATCATCTGCAGGAATCTAACAAAAACTTGGATGAAGTTATCGAACTTGCCAAAGAACTCCAGAAGGTGATTCACTTGGTTACACATTGCATTTTGGAATACATCTTTTGTGGTTAATCTATCCTCCTACATAGGCTCATGTGTGCCATTTCATCATAAATAGAACTCTTAATCAGTGAAACACTATCTTGTTGCCACATTACCTTAGTATGATGTGCTAAGAAAAAGGTTTTTCATCAACTGCAGGGAAGCAAGATTAGGCCATTGTGGGGAACAGCTCAGCTTTTCTTGCATCCTCGTTACATGCACGGAGGAGCAACCAGCTCTGAGGTTGGAGTATATGCTTACGCTGCTGCTCAGGTGAAGAAAGCCATGGAGGTGACACAATACTTGGGCGGTGAAAACTACGTTTTCTGGGGTGGTCGTGAAGGTTATCAGACGCTCTTGAACACTGATATGGGAAGAGAGCTTGATCATCTTGCCAGGTTCTTTGAAGGTGCTGTTGCTTACAAGAAAAAGATTGGATTCACCGGTAAGTCTTCTTTTTCTTCTTCTTCTTGTTTTGTCATCAGTCATATGTGAATTATTGCAATGTATTTTTTGTTTTCGGCAGGCACGCTTTTAATCGAGCCCAAGCCTCAAGAACCAACCAAGCACCAATATGACTGGGATGCTGCAACAGCTGCTAATTTCCTAAGGAAATACGGTCTTATTGATGAGTTTAAACTCAACATCGAGTGTAACCACGCTACGCTCTCTGGTCACACATGTCATCATGAGCTTGAAACTGCAAGAATCAATGGTTTACTTGGGAACATTGATGCAAACACTGGCGATGCTCAAACTGGTAACTTTTTGTTCCAACTCTCGTGATTATCAAGGTGTCTTGTACAGATTCCGAATGAACATTGTTATCTCTTCATCTCAACAGGGTGGGACACAGATCAGTTTCTGACAGATGTTGGAGAAGCAACCATGGTTATGATGAGTGTCATCAAAAATGTAAGTCAAAATAAAAACTTAATGAAAGATAATAATAGCTTAGTTTGTTTATGCCTTGTTTTGTTATGGAACCAGGGTGGGATTGCTCCAGGAGGCTTCAACTTCGACGCCAAACTGTAAGAGCATTTCTTGATTTCCAAAATGTTTTACTGTTTCAAACTTTCTTAACTTCACAAAGAAGCTTATAATAATGTTTTGGTTAAACAGGCGAAGAGAGAGTACAGATGTTGAAGACTTGTTCATTGCTCATATTAGTGGAATGGACACAATGGCTCGTGGACTTAGAAATGCAGTCAAAATCTTGGAGGAAGGAAGTCTAAGCGAGTTGGTACGCAAGAGATATTCGAGTTGGGACTCTGAGCTTGGGAAGCAGATAGAAGAAGGAAAAGCTGATTTCGAATATCTTGAGAAGAAGGCTAAAGAGATTGGAGAACCAAAGGTTTCTTCTGCTAAACAGGTACAAGTTTCTTACTAATAAACATAAATTTGGTTTTGTTTAGTCAAACACACAAAACTCATAATGATATTATCTTTTGGAACAAAACTGCAGGAGCTTGCTGAGATGATCTTCCATTCAGCAATGTAGAAGAAGGACTGTTTATGTTATTAGAAGGATCATCTTCTTAGTTTTCTGTCTCTTATGTTTGAGAAGATGATTAGAGAATGGTTTGTTTTATGAGTTTCAATTCCTAGATGCAACTATGCTTTGGCTTTCACACTCTTTACATAAATCGAATAAGAAAAACTGTATGGGCCTTACTTGAATTCAAATAATGTTTCGGTGACAAAAGCCTAAAGCATGATAAGTTCCCATCTTTATCTATATATCGTTGTGAATGAATATTTACTTGACACAATAACGTATGTATTTACTACAATGTTTTTTCTTTTAGTGAAGAAGTAGATTTATTAACTAAGAACTAGGAACAAAGTTTTCAAGAACCAAAAGTACTGCTCTGCCACAGAGTTAGGTTAAAATTTGAATAAAAAGGAATGAAAGTAAGAATTTGGATGTTATGGAAGTGATTTGTAAGACTTATTGACTATCCGAAAGTATATGCACTTATTATTGCATTGATTCTTAAAATGATCTAAAATTATTAAAAATAATAATAAATATAAACAGAGCAAATCATAAAGTACGTACTTGTAATTCTTTATAGGAAAAAAAATTTGCTGGGAATAAAATAAACACACTGAACTTTGTGTTCGTTTTATAAAGAAACTTATAGTCACAACTTAAAACATTCGTCGAAAAAATATGTGAAACTAAATTGCTACTGTTTGATCAGACAAAAATAGAGTCATCTTAAATTTTATCAAAAAAAATTGGAGCCTGACTAATCGACGAATTGGCCTTGGCCCAAACGCCTTGAAAAAAAAAAGTTGTTGTCAAATGAATGATGAATCTTGATCATTCCGTCGACATTTCTAAAAAAGTTTAATAGTTTGTTATTGGTGAATTAAGTGTGTATATAGATAGGTAGATAGATAAAGGTCGGCAACAAAAATAGATGAATCTTGTTGGAATTGCGGCCGAAATTTCTCGTGAAAGCTCACTATGATAAATGATAATATTATTAAGTTATTTAGTTTTAGTATATCACAATCTATTCATTTTCTTACATGTGAATTGGCTCAAATATCAGGAGAATAGTAAAATAGCGCAATGGTTCAATAGTAAAAATATTTAAACTGAATATAAAATTACAGAATATTATAAATAACGTTTGATTCTTTTAATTTTAATAACGTGAAAACTTATAAATCTTTTGAATAATAAAAAGTAACAATACATGTTTCAAAATTTAATTGAAGTTTTGTAAATAATAATAAGTATCTAAAATATTGTTTATAAATTTTAATTGAAGATTGTTTAATATATGAAACATATATAAATTTTTATCAAAGATTCAAAATATATATTTTTAAGAAACGAAGTGAATATTATTTATTGGTTTCACCTAATTAAAAATAATTGACTTGAAGATGATATCAATATAAGTTATAGAGTGGTTACGGATGGAGTTGACTAAACTATTAGCGTACTGAATCATATATTCTTTTAGATGATTTATAGTATACTGCAATTTTAGTTTAATTTTTTGTAAAAATGGATCATAGTTGAACTACAATAGTTTTTTTTTGTCCATATCACTACAAACTATAATTTATAAATAATAAAATAAAAACAGTTTAATCTATAAATGATTTTGTCCCCTTCATCTAATGTATCCATTCAAAGCCATTTTTCAACTGCGGTCACACATACTCACCCAACAGCAGACAACTTGGTGATCTTTTCATTTTTGTCATGCGACTAAAATCTCTTTACATTTTAACGGCAAAGCTCTCGGCTATTTCACCATTTATTTTCATTACAAAATATTATTATTATTATTATTATTATTCTTATTATTATTATTATTATTATTATTATTACTATTATTATTATTATTTAAATTCAATTATAGCAAAACATATACATTACACAAATTCAAGTTCACCTACATTACCGAAATTTAAATTCAATTTATAGCAAAACAAAGATATTAATAAACCATACAACTATAAATTTTGAACCATATTAAAGTATTCTGTAATTATAAATTGTCCTTTTTCATACCTTTTGTGAACGGGATATCGCAGGCCAATTTTGCATGGGCAGTGGAGAGAAAAAATAGTTTATATAAATTTATATTAACCTAACAGAATCAGAGACTATACTTTATTAACAAAACAAAAAGATAGTTTACATCAAAAGTCATCAAAATTTCACTTTCATTTTCTTTGGTCCATGATCTATGTGTATATCGTTAGTAGTAATTTATTATTGATGACAATACTATGATGGGGACGACAATTAGTTGAAATTAAATATAGATTAATGAGTTATCGAACCGATTATCATTCTGATGACTGATGACTGATGACAAATACTAAGAGTCAAATAATACACGTCCTTCCAAGTATCACACGTCTTACACCAAATCAGAAGATGCTAACACGTGTCGGATTATTTGCTAGTGTAAAGATCAGATCATCCACTTTCCTTTTAGAGAAAGTATTAGAGCAGTTTTATTAGAGACTCTCCATTAAATAAAAAGAAACAAAATAAAATGAGGAAAAGATATGTTAAAAACTTGGAGAAATTCAGAGCATTACCACATAGATTTCTCAAAAAATTAAAATTAATAATTTAAATAAAATAAAAGAATTGATAAATACAAAATGACATGTGGAGGGAAGGTTTCTAGTACTATTGGCAAAATAGTAGTAGAGACTCTTCTCTATATGTTATTTTTATATTGACCAATTATTTTTTTATTTTAAACTTTAATTTTAATTTTTTGAAAGATTCATATGGATTTATACTAATGGAAGTGATCTCGTAAAAGATAGTTTCTACATATGTCTTATTATTAGTGGTTGAATCTTGTTTTCTATTTAAAAAATAATTAAATTATATAAATAATATTATTATTATATTAGATAAGAGACTGTTATTGAGTAGATTAGAGAATCTACTGAACATGCTCTTACCTTTTTAAAAGATTGAATTTACAAACTGAATCTCATAATAGTAAGTCGAAGTTTTTTTAATAGAACTCACTTTTGATTAGAACGATAGCGTGTGGACCGCTAGGAAATTATTTTTCTCCCGGACCACGCTCCAGTCAAAACTCAAAAGTTCAAAGCTAACAATCATTCATTCCAAAATGGACTCATTTCATTATTATGTACTTTATACCACACAAAAAAAAAAGTTGAAAAGACCTCTTCAGACGTTGTTAATCGATCCGTATTGGCAGTTCAATCTCTCATATCACACGCTCATCACATTATTATCAAATGGTATATCTTTCTCTATCGTCAACGATTACTTACAAGTTACAGCTTAAAACTTATAATACTTGTTAAGACTTAATTATAAACCTGCAGGAACAGCGCACATGTTTATCTATTTTATATATTTTCGAATATAATGGTGAGTTACACTTATATATAAAAGGTTAGCATTCCTAGTTTAAAAAGAATATATTAACTTTATTGAACGTGTGTTATAAGAATACATATTTTATGTTAACAACTCACACACTAGCTAAATCAATTTTTTTTTTTTTACATAAATCGAATTTTAAACTCAGCTAACAACGGTGCGTGATTGTATGCTAAAATTTACGAAGATATTGGACCTACACTATATAGTTACTACTTATACTAGTTTAAACATCAGAAAATATAGGGATTTTATAATGTACCTCTCAACGGTTTATTGAAACAGTTAACTATATCTGCAATAATTAGCATGAAAAGTACGTATATAACCATTGATTAATGATCATATAAATATATTACTATATTAAATTGGCCGACGCAAGGCATGACGCTTTTCTGCATGAGGACACGCAAGGTGACACGTTTTGAATCTACGGGTTTAGGGATTATAAATACATTAACCTATTCGATGTTGATGGTTCTGATGCCAAGACGCGGTTCGGTTTTCTAAACCGGATCGGAAGTGATAAATTACTAAAACCAGAAGAAGTATTTTTGACTGAAACTTACTTCGATTCGTGTGACAAACTTAAAAAATCCCTTGTTTAACATTAAAACCAAACAAAAATAATTCCCATGATTGCTTACAGTGATTATGAGTTTCTGACATTTCCGCAACATTAATGCCAAGCCGATATGTTGTGTTTTTTTTTTCTTTTTCCTTTTTCTTACGGCACCAACCGATATCTAAATTTGTTTTAAAGATTATGTTATTATTGTGATGATGTAACTAAATAGTACTATATCATTATGTAATCGTAATCGATTATAGAGTAGTACTCATCGTTCTTTTAATTGATGTCAACAATCAATTATTCTAAACTTTGAATTATAATCCAATAAGTTACATATCAGAAAGACGATACATATTTTTAGTTCCACTAGTGAGATTTTTAAATTGACGATAAATTCTGAAGATGGGGTCAAATCGAGTAATGTACTGTGCATTTAGTGCCAAAAACAGCAAAACTTTTTGATTGGATCATGTCGGAAGATTTATGTTATAAAAATAAATAGAACTGTCATATAAATATCTATCGTATTATTTGTATTATGGTAATACTAAGCAAACATTATTAAAAAATATATATATATATTTGATTATTTTGATTTGATTTATATCTACAATAGCTTCATGATCGCTAAAAGTGTCATCAAATATTTGAAGGTGCTATATATATGGATCATATGATGTTTGGACCGGGTGGTTCATGATGGTTGTAATCCCTTTTTGATCAAGAGAATAATTTTATTCTTATTCGGTTTGATTAGTTTACTCTCTTTTTTTTTCCTGGATTTCTTAAAAAAAGAATGAATGAAAGAAAACAATGAGTAGTTATCATGCATAATAATCAGGTAGTATATCTTAAGAGATAACGAACACGTTTCTTTATAACAACAATACAAAAATGCGTCTTGCTTAGTT
Organism: Cardamine occulta; assembly: GCA_028015245.1. Lineage (NCBI taxonomy): Eukaryota > Viridiplantae > Streptophyta > Magnoliopsida > Brassicales > Brassicaceae > Cardamine > Cardamine occulta. The sequence goes on from CM051390.1 coordinate 17,193,785, forward strand.
GATTCAATATATAACCGAATCTTCATTTCTAAAACCGTAAAACGTAATGCTAAGCAAAGATTATTTTAATGATTTTCTCCAAGTCAAAGTTTCTGAAATTAGAAAGAAAAACTAGTTTTTGCTTCCATGCCGAACTAATTCATTGCCGACCATCCTCTCCTTTTCATCCCGTATCATTTGATATTCCAAAAATATCCCTCACGCGAAAGGCCCTATCTGGAACTCGTTAATTATGAACTACGGATTATGGATTAGGCTGTTTTTTTTTGGTTAAAAATTACAAGATGCATATTGAACTTTTTAAATATAAAAATATATCCAGCACTGAGACGGTTTGTTACTCTGCAGTCTGTATGTTGATATAGTAATTAAAATTAACTTATGTTTCAAGGATGTTAAATATAGCTTGTTTTCTACATACCATTGGTTTTCTCCAAATTATATGCAAAAAAAAAATAAAAAAAAATCCAATTGTGGTGAGAAGAATTTGAGTCTTTGTTATATAATTCGAAATCTTGTTTGAAAAGGAGACTATAAGCTAGTATCGGTCCATATACGAAATTATGTGTGAAGAAGACATATACAATGTATTGTTCATTTATTATAAAGAAAACAGCCTAATCCATAACAAAAACAATATATTCAAAATTTATATTGGGATTAACAGAAATAAAAATGAATTACGATAGCCAGCCTAATTATATTCAACTTACTTATAATGTCAGCCTAATTTTCTTCTCTACGAAACATACATCTCCATCCCAAAGAAAAATTAAAAATTAAAATAATCATTAAAAACCCAGACCGTAACTCGATTTTAAAACGAATTTTATGTGGATGTAACATCTCCACGTGTCAGACTACAATTTGTTAACAAATACTGTGTCTTCTCTGTCTGACTGGACATGACAGATCATCTAAGCAAATCAAATACCCATCTCTCACACTTCCTCAAACTTTAGAGTTCTAAAAAAACTTCACAAAGAGAGAATTGTGAAGAAAAAAGAAAACATAATTAGTAATAAATGGGATTCGGCTTAGAGAGTCTCAAATCAATCTCAAGCGGCTGGGGAGCGGCGGCGCGTTCCTGTGATGCTTGTAAATCAGTAACCGCCACCGTGTTCTGCCGAGTTGACTCAGCTTTCTTATGCATAACATGTGACACAAGAATCCACTCGTACACGCGCCATGAGCGCGTGTGGCTTTGTGAAGTCTGTGAACAAGCTCCCGCCGCCGTCACTTGTAAAGCCGACGCCGCCGCGCTTTGCGTTACCTGTGATTCCGATATTCACTCAGCTAATCCACTCGCTAGCCGTCATGAACGTGTCCACGTCGAGTCTTTCTTCGACTCTGCTGAAACCGCCGTCGCTAAAATCTCTACTTCCACTTTTGGGATTCTTGGCTCATCCACAACCGTTGATTTAACCGCTGTACCGGTTGTGGGAAATTCAGATGGTGATCTCGGTTTATGTCCGTGGTTAATTCCTAATAATTTTAACGAACCGGCTGAAATCGAAATCGGGAGTGAAATAAAATCTTCTGATTTTATGTTTTCTGATCTTGATCGACTTATTGATTTCAAGTTCACAAACTCGTTAAATCATCATCCGCCGCATAACAGTGCCGGAGCTGATAGTCTTGTTCCGGTTCAGACGAAAACAGAGCCACTTCCGTTAACTAACAACAACGATCATTGCTTCGATATAGATTTCTGCAGATCAAAGCTCTCTGCTTTCACTTACCCAACTCATTCATCAATCAGCCAGAGTGTATATAATTGTCAATCTTTCAAACTTCTTTAATTTTCAAACTTTAAATTTCTAAAAATCTTGACTTTGATTTTTCAATTTTTTGGAATTTTCAGGTTTCGACTTCGTCTCTTGACTTCGGTGTGGTTCCTGACGGAAAAACCAACAACTCTGTATCGGAAATCTCAATTCCGTTTAACCGGAGCACGACGACGGCGGCGACTAACGGTGATCAAACGAGCTCCATGGATAGGGAAGCTAGGGTTTTGAGGTACAGAGAGAAGCGAAAGAACAGAAAATTCGAGAAGACGATTCGTTACGCTTCAAGAAAAGCTTACGCAGAGTCACGGCCAAGGATCAAAGGCCGATTTGCGAAACGAACGGAGATTGAAAACGACGAAGTTTTCTTTAGTAACGTTTATGCTTCAGCCGCACAGTACGGCGTCGTACCAACGTTCTGATTTCCTGTCTACGGTGGATATATATAATCACCTGAAAACTTTCATCTTACACCGTCGATTACTTTGGGTGTACTATAATTATAGTGAGTCTTACCGTAGACAAACAATCTTATCCTTCTCGCACGTTTACTTTTTTATCCGTAGACAAACAATCTTATCCTTCCCGCACGTTTACTTTTTTTTTTTTCTTTTTTTCTTTTACCCACGGTCTCTCACTGCCACTGTAAGACTGTAACTTCTATTTATGTATGCTTATTTTTATTTAGAAAAATATTATAAAATCTTATAATTTGGTAACTATAATTTCTATTGGCTTATGTTGTCTTGTCGCCATATTTGATGACGGAGATTAGGTGGAGTTTGGCTTGTTAATTGTTTTTTTTTGTGTGTGTAAAATGCTTGTTAGTTGTTTCGTAGCATGAATTACAGAGAAAACAATTATGAAATTAAAATTTTTTTTTTTAATGTTAAGTTTATTGTACCATGAGAAAATATAAAAGATTACAAGAGTTTGAAGTTCTCTTCTAGAGAACAAGAAATGGAACAGACAAAATATCGAGCTTACACATACACTGTAAAAAGGTTGAGAAATACAACCAAAGTAATAGCCAAATTTAAGTTAAAGAATAGGGGAGATTTTTAAGTCAATAAAACTTGCACAAGTGTTTTTTATATAAGGAAAATCAACTTTGATTAATTTAATTCATATAGTTTGTCTCCCATGCACGAGAAACACTTGGAAGCGATCGGAAATACGACTTGTTTTTTTTTATTAAAGACTTTTATAAAATATATTGGTGTTAAAATTTAGGTGGCTTATGCAATATAGTATTGAGTTTGTGTTTACGTTCAAAAAGCATGGAAAAGATAAGGGGATTCGTAGTTCATATAGATGTAAAAACTGACCCTCTAATCTTTGAAAATTTTTCATTCGTTTTCTTTTTTTTCCTAAAGTATTATTTATTGTGTTACTGAAAAGTTATTGATTCGCTTAAGCAGTCATAAATTGAATATTTCCAGATCCAAAATCTCTGGAACTTTCGCAAGAGTAATAGACTCTAAGGTGAAAAGAGTTGCTTTTCGGGAAATTGGAGGAAAAGTAGGAAGAATGCAGTTAATGGTTTTGTCCGAAACTTCATAAACTTTGCCTTTTGGGTTTCTGTTGAGCCAGCCACCAATCTTTCATCTCCCCCTCAACTTTTTGCAAGAACGTGATTATTGTCAGATAAAGTCAAAGTCAATTTGAACTGTGATGCTTTGTCGTTTGTGTCTTAGTGATCGATGATTTATGCTATCACTTATCTCGAATTGTCATTAGATATTGATTCTATTGAAATGGCCAATAAAATAGCCTTTATATAATCTCGTACCTAAGTTAAGATTCACAGAGGCCAGGAAAGAGCCTGACAATAATATTTTCTCATTCAAGACATTTTATATTATTAGTCCCCTATCTCTCAAATTCCATAGTATTATTAATTTCAACCATAGATCATCATAGTTTCATTGCAATTACTTTATATGATAAAATATATTAAAGAAAGACATATCAATTTGCTAAATATATACATAATCTTATAAATTCATGCACTCTCTTCAAATTCATACGAGTTATGTAATCCTTGCATGTACTTAAACAGCTAGCTACTTTTTATGAAATGTATATAAAGTATTTGTGAAAATATATAAAACATGATTAATACTCTGGATTGCAATAGAGTTGAATGAGACTTCTACCGTCCAAGTGGGTTAGAGACCTTGATGCAAGGGGCATTTTAGACAGGATATTTTGTTGGAAGGTAAGCCTGAGATTTGCAAATAGTGGCTACCAATGCTTTGGGGCCACATATAAACAATCATAATAACGTTAATAATAGCGCATTAAAGCAAAGTTTTGACAATACATAGAACTAAAGTTTGATTTATTAAATATAAAAAACAAAGAATTAAAAGTTCGATGTGGAGTGTCACGAATAAATTGGGTAAGTGTGGTGGTTTTCCCCCAATTAACCTTGGATCAACCTCGTTAGGTGAATTCTACCAAACTCATTGTCTATAATCTATTTAATCATATGATTATTAGTGTTATTGATTACTAATTTCTTTTATAAACATATTTCGAAGTTTGCATGATAACGCGTATACTCGTGTATGCATATGTATTTTCTTGCAGTTATTTTAGACTGTCCATCATTGGACTTATATTAAAAGCGAGATAATTGAAACATCTATGCAAACAATCAATTTTGAACTATATGCGTATATGGTTAGTTAATATTATATATACTTATTATGAAATATAGTCATCGATCTATAAGTCTTAAGTAATACTAAAAACTTTATAATCATGACTCGTGAGTTTTGGAAACCTTTTTTTTTCTGTCAAACCAAGCAATCTTTAAATTGTGTAAAACTCCCACGAAAAAGAAAAATTTATCAAAAAAGAAGTAATAAAAAGGCACAGTGTCACATTTAAAGGGGAAAAACTTGTTAACAGTTGAAGAACCAATAAATTGGGAGGAACGAAGAACAAAAAAAAAAGAAGATAATATTTTGTTGGCTCCATGAAAGAGGGACCTGCGTAGGGGTGGGCATGGATTCGATATCCAGTTTTTTCGTCCGCCTTGGTATCCGGCTTGTTTCGTTGGATAATTAAGTTTGTCGGTTTAGTACTTATCCCGCCAAAAACGGGTATCCGGCGAAACAAGTACCCGCCCAAAATCCCGAAGCTTGCGGATTACTTGTTCCGCTACGGATACCCGCGGATAATTACTTGAATTTTTTTTAGTAACGGGTTACGGGTATTTTTTGCGGGTATGAAACAGGTAATAGGGCGGGTAACGGATAATGGATAGATCATGGAGCGGTAACGGGTACTGGTAGCGGATAACGGGTAAATGACGCGTAACGGAGCGGATAGCGGAAAAAAATTTCTGACTTAATACTTGGCGGGTACAGGATGAGCCAGGCGGATTGAACGGATAATAAGTACTTGTGTCCAGTCCTAGACCTGCGTGGCCTAAAGTGGATCCGACATGGACTGGACCGGAGAGGAGACAATGGTGGGTCCGACCACACCCTAATCACGTGCATCGCCGGCCCAAGGGCTGTTCTCGTGGTCCACTTCTGCACCTTAATCCCTATCCTAACAGTTCCCATCTTCCACTAGATAAAGTTATAAACATTGTAAATGCCAAAAATAAAATAAAATAAAACTAACAAAAGGAACTAAGTTCTTAACATACCATAGCCTAATCATCTAGCTGTTTTTTTTTGTTTTTTTAAGTTTTACTTAATATAATTAAATTCAGCAAAAAAAAAAACGCCAAAATATTTTAAGTAAATCTCAATTGATGTATTATGATGTATCAATATTTCGCTTATTAGGCATGGTATTACCAATTCCACCAAAAAACTGTCACCATTTAGGTCCATACTATTGCTTTCTTTTCCTATTGAATATGTTATTACAAATTCTAGGCAAAAACTGTCACTGTTTAGATCCATACTGTTGCTTTCTTTTCTTATTGGTTTAAAGGGCTACTGCTTTTTTTTTTCCTTTCATGAAATCATTTTTATCGATAACGACAAATTCATGTATCTTTTTCTGAACACAAACAAATTACACGTACACGTAAGATATGTAATACAATAATTCTTGCCTTAATATAAAAAAGAAAGATGTTGAGGTTCGTTTTGGCTAACGCTGTTCATTGATTTTAGAGTACTCTTAATTCCTAAAAGTTGGAATGTTGGAGAAATAATATTTGTTTTAGTTCCTTATAAAAAAAATTGAAAATAGTACTGTATATGTTTTATTTTTGCGTCTCAAATAAAATGATGCATTTTACATCTTTAGAAGTGCAACGGTCTTTGTTTAAAATTTGAAACAAGTAACTTATTTCTATTAGTTGTGGATCTTGATACATAATCGATGAATTCAATTAAAGATCTCATAAAATACAAAAGAATGAAAAAGAAAAAAAAAATCTAAATATAGAAATCAGTAGAGATATTAATATTAAACAAATATATTCATCTGTTGATCATCGTACTTATCTTCCAATTTCGGATCAACCAACTCTCTTGTCTTACCTGTCTCCATCGCTGGCTTTGCCTATTCATTATATTAATTTTTTTTTATCAATGTTAGGAATTACACACTTGAAATAAGAAGGGATATAAAGTAATATTTGTGAGGCATATCAACCAATCCATTCATCATGAGTTTGACCTTAACAATCAATTGTCGATTTCCCCATTAACTAATTAGGCAGAGGAAGCAAAATTGGCTTTGTATAACAATAAAACAAGTTAGTATGTGATAATTAAACATGTTAGTGGTCAAAAAGTCAACGAGGAACCTCTAAGTGAACCAGAAGGTTTCCTTTCGTGTCTTAGAAGGCAAGCAAGTAGAGATGACTAGAATTTTTACCCATAAGAGAATATGTTTCTGAGAGGGATTAACCGGTTATGATCTCTAGAAGGAGAATACCGAAAGCGTAGATGTCGGTTTTCTCGTCCACGGTTCCTTGCATTAAGGACTCTGGTGCTAGATAACCAAACGTTCCTTCAACTGGTATAACCGCATGGTGAGTCCATTTGTTAGGCAACCATTTCGCCAATCCAAAATCAGTTATCTGCAAAATGATAATCACATCCAATTTTCACACATACACAGGCCGAATCCAGATTGCTTTTATGACAAGAAAGCTCACATGTGGTTCATAATCGGGTCCAAGTAAGACATTAGAAGATTTGATATCTCGATGAATGATCCGATGATTGCAGCGTTTGTGAAGATAATGAAGCCCTCGAGCAACTCCAACAGCAATTTTGTACCGTATAGGCCAATCTAACGATCCGTTCTCCTTCTCTGTTTCGATTTTTTTCGCAGTATAAGTTACAATCCAATGTTAAAACTACATAGTGTTTTTAGAGCTGGATTATAATATAATGACAACATCAAAGTCATCTGAAGTTAGATTACCGTGCAACGCGGAGTACAAGGTTCCATTCTCGGAGAATCTGAAGACAAGATAAAGACCTCTCTCAACACAACAACCTAAGAGAAGAGCAGTGTTGGGATGAGAGACATGACTTATGATGCCTAGTTCTGTAAGAAACTCTTTCTCCTTCTTCATGTCACCACTCTCTTTGGCTAGTTCTGTAAGAAACTCTTTCTCCTTCTTCATGTCACCACTCTCTTTACTGCGATTCTTCTTCCATCCCATAAATCTCCTCTGTACACTTCAGAGTACCCTCCTATGCCTACTATGTTATCTGCAATTCAACCAAAAACTTAGATCTTTTCGTCTTGGGTTGTAACATTTAATCCAAAGTTTTAAAATTTTGGTCTCTCTTAATGTTCACCTTGATGAAAATCATTTGTAGCTTTAGAGATCTCGTTGTAAGTAAAGCATTGAATTAGTGGTTTAGGTTTAGGTTTAGGATTGTTCTTAGCCTCGTTTCTTCTCCATTTCCTCTAAGGAGAGTTCATGATAAGTGAAGATATGAATCTGTAAGGAGACATTGGTTTATGTTTTGGTTTGTTCGAAGGCGAAGCGAAGCTAGAAGAGACCATTGAACCATTGAAACTTGAAGCATCATCGCCTGAAGAGCTAATTGAATCTCTCGATAGAGCGTTTAATACGCTACGCGATGAATACTTCTCACTCTTTCTCTTTGTATATGAGGAAAACATTTTTATTAGTCTTTGAATTCCCAAAATAAATCTTAGTATCAAGCTTAAAATGTAATTAATATGATCTAACCTCGAGAAATCGCGGAGTCAGAGTAACAATCTTTATGCGGTTTTCTTTGATCTCTAACTAAAACAACAGAGCAACTTGATGGAGCAAAGTTGGAAACATACCTTGTGATCTCATTCCATATCCTAATTGAAGAAACAAAAAATCCGAGTTATTACAAAGATTTTGAATTGGATCATGGAATTCTAAACCGGACCGGGAAGGGATTTTCCGGTTTATTACCTGAATTCGTTAGTTGTTGGTCGGGAAAGAACAAGATAGTTAGCAGAAATCGACTTGACTTCATCGATTAGTCCTTTTCCGATGTTTGAGCTAAACGCTACCTTGGCTTCCAAATTCACCTATTAAAGTTGGAAAATTAAATTGAATATATGATTATTAACGATTCAGGAATTTATTACTAAATATTGTAATAACGGTATTGGCGCGGGACGGATTTGTAATTTACATATTGATTTTGAGTTACAAATTTATAAAATGTAACATGGTTAAGATATTTAGAAACACATGCCGGTCCAACCTGAACCAAAATTGATGTCGAAATCAAAGGCTAGAAACGCGCGCCAACAATTGGTTTTGAGATCAATGATTACCTACGGTTAAGTCCGGTTTAACAATTTTTCTTGCGCTAATTTTAATTCTAATGAAGTGGTCGTACCTGGTTTTGGTAGCAAGTGTAAGCGTACTCTCCAAGCATGGAGATAACATGAGCTTTAGCACGCCGAATCTGAGTTCTCTTCTTCTTCTTCATTGGCAACTTTCTTGGCTCTTCACCAGCTGCAACAACAACATTTTAATTCACCAGTTATTCAAATGATCAACTTGGGAATAAAAGAAAAAAAACAGAGGAAATTAAGGTTTATAGACTAACCAAGAAGATGAAGAGCAACGATGGTGTCACTTGGTTTAGCTAGAACATTGATGGCCCAAGATAGAACGTTCTGGCTCTCGTCTCGGTCCAACGAGATCGCCACAAGGATCTTGTTACTACCTTCTTCTGACGAAGATATCATTTGTATTGGCCCTTTTGTTTGTTCCTATGTCTCACTCTAAGTAAGGTCGGAAATTTTGAGAACACAAAGATTCTATATACTAGAAGAAGAAGAAGATAAGTGTTTTGTTTCTTGATTTTGTTTTTGGGAGATAAGTAAGAAGAAGAGAGACGTTTCGAGATTAATAAAGAATGTAGAAAAGAGATGATCATTGCATGAGATAATCATTAGCTGTGTGTATCAGTCTTGACGAAGAAGCATAAACCGCAATAAGCCCAAGGATCGAAAGTTAAAGTTTTGAGTTGTTAGGATATTTTTTGAAGCCAAAACATTGAAAGATGAATCAAAACATTAGAAACAGTAAACTATTTTTGATATAATTTTTAATTACTTCGACCAATCAACAAAAAATAATGTTTCGTTTTAAAATATATTGTTAATTTGGTTTAGTTAATAGAACAGATTATAGGGATTAGCGCGATGTTTAGCAACTAAAACTAGTGATCGAAAATTCATTTTGAGTTAATATAAATGTGCCCACGTAGAACTGTCTAGAGCTAAATAAGCATATGCTTCAAATATATTATATAAACAAAAAAAAAAATGGGATCACTAGAGACAATGATGGGATTTGAAGTGAATGTGTGGTTGGGTGATTGTGGTGTAAGCAAAGGCCAAAGGGACAAAAGGATATGTCTTGTTGTTGTTTCTAAGTGGTCTTGATTGTGTCTTCCTCTCAAAGCCATTGTTGCTCTTTCGCCTCTACTTTCTTATTATATCTATTAATCTTGTTTATCAATCATATAAAAGATGATTAAATGGTAGTTTAGGATCAATGATTTCTAGGATTTGTAGAAGAAAATAATGTGAAATGAAAAATTATTTTCAAAGGGTTGGTGGAGGAAACTGTGAGCCATGGATTGGAATCCAAAACAGGGAAGATATATATTTAACTTTTTACAATGAATGAGACTTTGAGAAGACATTAAGTACACAATATGGTTTATATATAAAAACACAAAATGAGTTAAAGGGTAATAATAGAAATGGACCAAAAGGTACTATCAACAAACAAGACGTTGAATTATATAAATTACATGTGCAATTATGCACCGAAGATTACTTGGCTTTGCTTGTCTTATACTATACAACACTAACCTCCGTACACATCATACACGTGCACTTGATATCTCTAACCCGGGTCTTAACTAGGCCAACATTGAAATACAATTTTAACGATTTAAAGTTGATATTTGTTGGGTTTTAAAATTTTCAATTTTCTTTTCGGCCTGATCATAAAAATTTGGGTTATGTACCTATTATTTTTTGCTCAAATCGTATTATCTATGTACATAACTGACTTATTGAATGGTTCTGTTAGACACAATTTAACTTCTACGAGAACAAAAAATGCAAGTGTTCTTAAAACAAACATTGTAATGTTTATTGAAAACTGTCCATGGTTGTTTGTATTAGTTGAAATGTTTATTCTAAAAGTATAAAGACCAAAGCTTTTCTCTGATTTTTAATTATAATTGGTCGTTATTTAATATTTATGCAAATGACAAGAATACACACTAGCATATCTTCCGAAAATCTTGGAGATTAGTGTGAGTTTGATTCTCTTGATTATAAAAGAAATATTTAATATTTAATTTGTGAGAGTAGACGAAGAGATATTCACTAGAATAAGCCCAAATAAAACCCAACATTACAAAATGGTCCAAAAACTTGTATCTTATCCATTAGCCGAATAGCCACCGATAGTTTGAGATGTGGGCCTTAAATTTTAAATTTGATAAAGCAATCTCTATTTTGATGAAAAAGTTTGTTTTTTTTTTAATGCAAAAAAGAAAAATATAGCTTCTATCTGGTAACAGTTATTCACATAATTCAAATTCATGAGCTTATATGTCCCGATCATTCACTATTATAGTTGGTAATCCATTTTAATTACAAGTTTTCAGAATGCATCTAATGTATTTTTTAAAGAAAGCACAACTTTAATAGAATGTAGAAACCAAGCTAGGGCTACAAGACAGAATGGCAAAGAAAAAAAAAGGAGAAGTAGTGCGGTTAAAGGTCTTTTTCGAAAACTTAGAAAATACTATTAGTCTATTACTTATAAGAAATTATTATGCTAAAGGAAATAAATTACTAGAAATTAGGCAATTAGGTTCATTGATTGAAGCTAGTTTAGTAACTGCTTCACCTCGCCGCATCAATTGAGAGACACCTAAGAGAATTAAAATTAGACAATCTTGTGCATGTGCCTTGACACGTGTGAGTTGTGACGTGCCTTTGGTGCTCACTTCAATTTTCTTCACACCTGAAGACATTCTCTGGAATTTGTTTTTTCTTCTTTTTGGTTCGAACCACTTGTCACATTAGTCCCACGATAAACATCAACGGCACCTTACACCCATAATACTACAACTTTTTTCATCATTTAATCATTTTCTGTTAAATTGATATTTATTCAAGAAATTTCCATTTTAAGTGTCAGATAGTTAAAATATATATATATATATATATATATATATATATATATATTTCATTTTCAGTTTCAAAAAAAGAAAAATGTCATTTAAATCGCGAACTTACCGAAAAACGTCATTTTAAACATCAACTTTCATTTAGAAATTTTGATAGATTCAACTGTTAATTTTAAAATATAAAAACAAGAACCTTCAAATTTAGGCCATTTAAAACATAAAATTTTTGTACTAGGTGATTTAAAACATGAACTTTTTGAACTAAGTTATTTAAATCATCAACTTTTGTTCGTTAATTATCACATATAAAAAAAAGTTTAAACTATTTATATATTTTCAAGATAAAAAAATGTGTTTTAATTAGAATTTAACATATTATTTTACAATAAATAAGAAATAATTAAAATTATTTTCTGAATCTATAAAAACAAAATGTATACTATTTTCTTAAGTTATACAAATATAATTTATACTATTTTAATTCATTTTCTTGGTTAACACTATATTTAATATATAAAATATATTTGTATAACTTAAGAAAATAGTATACATTTTGTATAACTTAAGAAAATTGTTAACTCAATAAATAGCACTATTGCTCATTTTGACTGTTTGCTTCAAAAAATATAACAATAGTGTTATTTATTGAGTTAACAATATTTTGCTTCAAACAGTCAAAATGAATAATAATGTTATTTTGTATAACTTAAGAAAATAGTATACATTTTGTATAACTTAAGAAAATTGTTAACTCAATAAATAGCACTATTGCTCATTTTGACTGTTTACTTCAAAAAATATAACAATAGTGTTATTTATTGAGTTAACAATATTTTGCTTCAAACAGTCAAAATGAATAATAGTGTTATTTTGTATAACTTAAGAAAATAGTATACATTTTGTTTTTATAAATTTAAAAAATAATTTCAATTATTTCTCATTTATTGTAAAATAATATGTTAAATTCTAATTAAAACACATCTTTCTTTTATCTTCAACCAATATATAAGTAGTTTTAAACTTTTTTTTTTATATGTGATAATTAACGAACGAAAGTTGATGATTTAAATGGTCTAGTACAAAAGTTCATGTTTTAAATGGCCTAGTACAAAAAGTTTATGTTTTAAATGGCCTAAATTTGAAAATTCTTGTTTTTATACACGACATCGTTTTGTCGCTAACGTAGCCGTCAACATAGATTTAACGGTTTGTCTAATTGACTAGATCAACGAGAATTTCGTGTATAAAAAATAAAATCAACAAAAATTGATGCTTAAAATGGCCTACGACAAAATTGATGCTTAAAATGGCCTACGACAAAATTGATACTTAAAATGACGTTTTTCGATAAGTTCACGATTTAAATGACATTTTTTCCGTTCCAAAAATCACAATTTTCCCATTTAAATTCTCTAAAATTTACATTTTTCCCCTGGATTTGCCATCACGACCTAGAAATGGAACAAAACTGGTGAATTATAAACTTACAACTAAAAAGAAAAAGAAACAAAAAAAAAGCCTAAAGAATTAAAATCCAATCCCAATTCCTTTTTTTCCTCCAAATTTTCCACCACCTTAAGATTATTAAAATCTCATCTTATAGAGTTCTAACCCGACCCGAATACCCGACGCAACCGGGTCAGATGCAAACAGTTCTGTTCACAACAGAAGATCCTCTGTTTTGTCTCAATGTGTCGTACCGTTACTTAGAGTACTCTGCCGCACCACCTGATCACTACCCTTCACGTCATCCTCACCATCCTCATCATGATCATCATCACAAGTACAGTTTTTTTCCACCGGCGTAGCCAAGTAAGTTGGTTTAACATCTCCAGCCATAATCACCAAGAACTTCTCCGGCAAAGCGACTGGCTTCACCGCCTTTTCAGGTTTCAGATCTCCAGCCTCAAGATCTCTTTCTCTGCTCTGGTTTTCCTCGCCGTCAAGATACCCGGAGAGACGCCAGTAAGAGCAAGCGAGGATTAGAAGAGCAAAAGCTATAAGACCAAGCATCGCAGCTAAACCACCGAAGAGATAAGGAACTGGTGAATGCCACGGCGAGTGAGGTCCTCCCAACGTGGTTCTGTTGCCGTCGACGTTTTCTCTTGGAGGGTAGTATTGTCTTCCTTCCATTTTTTTTTGTTTAGACAGAAAAAGAGAAGATTTTTTTTTGTTTGTTTGAATAGAAAATGTTTTGGTGAGAGGAGGAGAAGTGTGACGAAGTGATTTATAGAAGAGAGCAAGTGAATTAACGTTGTGGATTGTGTGTGACGTATCATTTTTTCATTTTATTATTTTGCGTATGAGATTCTTTTTTAGTTCCGATTTCGTGACATTTTTATGTATTTTGTAATGAGTGAGTTAGAAAAAAAGTAAATATTGATTCAGTTTATATATGTTTATTTATCAATTATCATTAATGATTATATGGTCGTGACGTGAGTGCATAACTATGCTATGCTATGTATTTTTTTTGCCGTTTGTAAATATTAGTTGAGTGCATAACTATGCTATGCTATGCTATGTATACAAACGGATATGAATTCTAAAATATACATTTAACATCAGTAAATCTTTATATACAAAAATTACTTTATATTAACGATAACTATTAATCCAGTGGTAAATTTTTTTGAGGCTATAGAGATTTAAAATCATTTACAGTTTCTACAACCCACTGTTTTACCAATCACATTTTAGTCTTTTAAAAACGACTAACAAACCACCTAAAACAACTAACATGTCAATTTCTTTTGTTTTATAGAGTCAATAAGACGGCTTTTTATTTAATTCGTAGATGATTTTACATAAATACTTAATAGTCTTCGTTTACATTAGTAACCTAATAGCCTTTAAACTCTATAATAACAGTAAATAAATGAGCCTATCTCTCTTTCGTGCATAAGACTATATGCCGAGATTATGTTTATAGATAAGGTTTTATGTATTTACATTTAGCGAGACAAGTAATTATGAGTTTTGCATTGGTTAGGTGATTAATTAGTTGGGACCCAAATTAAGGTGGTCCGTTTGTTAATTAGTATTCTTAGTTAATTACTTTAACCTTAATCAGTGGATGATTCCAAAAATATCTTCGAATCAATCAAACTTTGTGAATAAACGAAGGGATTATAATACACAAGTAACTATTTATAGGGAACACTTAAACACTGTTTTAGATAATCAACAACCATTCATATAGTGTCGAATCCACTCAAGTATCCTCGAATAAAATATTGCATGACTTTATGAGAATATCTTCTAGTAGTAATGTTACTTTGTAGCAGGACTCTTAGTGACAAAATTAAGCAGCTTAAGATCAACATCTACTTGATTAATAATTCGTTTTTTTTTACAGCGAAAAAAAACCCCCAATGATTGATAAAGAAGAGTTTGGTCGACAAGAAAAGAAAAAAGAAAGATAAATAAAACTCTGCAGAAGAGAAGGTTTTAAGAGGGAGTAAGATAAGGACAAGAGACTGATCGAAAACGGTTCCGTTAAAGCAGCTAAAAATTAGGTGAACGATACAAAACGTGAAGGCATTAGCCGCAAACGTTATAACTGTTAAAGCCAAACAAGTAAAAGTGAACGTTACCTAAAACAACTAAAAATACATGTTTCTTTAAATGTTCTTACTTGTGAGTTCAAGTACATATTAATAACTAACATTATTGTAGCTTTAATCCAGCATTTAGTCTAATAGTTTATGATAGGGATGTTATCGTTGTGTTACCATTTATTATTAGATGCAAATCTGGATATTGCATTTTAGTGAAAACTTTATAGTTGTAACATATATATGTATGATTCTTGAAAAACAAACAAACGAATGAATTTGTATGATACATTGAAATCTCGGGAAGAAAGGTAGTGGACTCACACTCGCATCAGTCTATTTGTATATATATATATTCTAAAATATATTAAACATAAAAAGAGAAATTAAAATTCATTTTTAATTCAATTATTACGATCGAAATATATTTAAAAAGCTTCAAACAAAATGATTTAATCTAAACAAAAAAAAATCAAGATGAGAAAACAAAAAAACAAATCTTTCGAGAATTGAAAACAGAATAAAATTCATTAACAGTGAAAACAGGGGTAGCCCACCCACTACCAGAATATGCTTTAACAAGTGACTATCGATTTTATGATATAAAAAAATCCACTATGTAGCAAAACCATCATTCTAACAAGAACAAACCAAACTTTAAGTTATAAATATGTATAGAGGAGTACAAAATATATTATATATATTAAAAAGAAAAAAGTGGAAAACCCCACTGAAAAAAAGCTGGAAACAACATACCAAACCATATCCCTGAGACCTCAATTATCTCATCAATGCTAAAGATATTAGCTTTGAAAAATTAAATGATATAACGAAAAGGGTCCCGCGGTTTGCACAGTCTATTTGGATCAAAGATGATTTGGTCAAGTTCCTATCATTTGCTTTTTCTCGATTAGTCAAACACATTGAGAAAACGATTAGAACAATTGAAAACAACACACAACTCAATCTTTATGAGTTCGTATTTTGTTTACATTAGTTTTTTTTCACTTGTTAAAAGGATAGCTTTCGCACTTTTAGCCAACTCCGTTTAAAGACATCAAGAATGTAATAAAAACCAATATATTCGCCGGTATCCAAAATGCGATGAAACTATGAAAAACTATTGACAGAAATTGCTTTAGTGTTGTTCATATTCAAACTTTTATAGCATCATAATCAGTAAATTCAAATTCTAAATTTGTTTCTTATCAAAATTTGCTCAAAATAAATTAACCACTAAAGTAGTTTTTTTTTTTGCCACAAGCTTTTATTATTATTTTTAGAAAATACTATTTTTGAGGTGATTGCACCCCACTTCCTTTGAATAACCGAAACCATGTGAACAACATCGAATATTTGATCCTCTAAACTCGATAAATCTCTAGGCTAGCTTTTTGGCTTTGCTTGAGAAAAATCTCCAAGTTACTCTCTCTATAGTAGTATTTTCTATCATTCTTTCTTTTAAAATCATTCCCCTATTCTGGTAGCGAAATTTTTTGCATTTCCGAAAAAAATATTTTGTATTTGTCATTATGGATACTTTAAATAACAAAATACCAGCTTTACCGTAACTTTTAAAATTAGTTTATATTTTGTTTTAGGTCCAAAATCTCTTACTCCTCGAGGTCTCCCGGCAATGAAAAATTTTCTGAGGAATATTTGTTGTGTTTGTTCTTGTCGTCTAGGGAAATTTCGTACTGTTCGTATGAATAAATATGTAATAACATAATGATTTTTTGGATATATTTGAATAAATAATTGATAATAAGGGCCCATATTTCTCAGCGTCAGCTTCCACTCAGAGGTAGACGTCAAGAACAAACGATCATTCCATCATTTCCAATCACTTACGTTACGTACTCATTTCCACATTTTTATTCTTTTCATTTTATTTTATCATTAGTGACACAACAAATATAATGGAGTAGTTATTTTAATGAATCCACTAATACTTGCGTTAATAATTTTATACGATTTATTATTGAATAAAGAAGGGAACATTTATATATTACAAAACTCTTAAAAGCTTCCAAAGCAAACAATGTTCTGACAAAGATTCCAACCAAATCCCACTCTTTCATTAATCTATTGCGATTAAGTTAAACCCTCATTTTCATCATTAGGTTTATATACTACTTGGATTCTCTAAAGTAAAACCCAAAGATTTGGATCCGATGTTTACTATCATTTCATATTAATTTAACGAATTAGGAATATTATCAATTATATATAAATAACTAAAAGATAATATTTGCATATATAAACAAACATATCGAAAATTAATAAAGAATTATGTGGTCCGCATCAATTCCCTAATCTGAGTTAAGTAAGTATTCGCCTATTAATTGTGTTTATGCAAGAATCTATGTGGAGTCTAACCATCATTAAACAGACACGTTTTGAAGCTGCGCAGATAACATAGAAAAATAACTTGGGAATATACGAGAGTTTCTTAATCGAATTAATGGTAGTTATTACTATTATCTTTAAGTACGATCATTATAAATTTATAAATTATACTAACAAGTGTATTCTTCGGATAAAAGAGTTCATATTTATCTTCGTGTTTTTTTTTTCCCGTATTTATCTTCTTTTCTCGTGTAATTGCAGTCTCATATAATACAGGGATTACCAATATTATAAGATCAGTAATAAACTTTAATCCCGTACATGATGCGGGATATTTTTTAATTATGTATTAACAGAAAAAGGTATGTTCTTCTTTTTTGAGATGGAAGTACAATTATCATGGGAGACATGAATCATTTTATTATTTTCTTACAAGAAATGTAGTCCCACGTCTTAATAATTTGAATTCAATCCTTTTGGAACAACATAATTTTGACCCCCACATGTAATATATAACACTATAACACTACTTCCCAAATTCCCAGGTTCAATCTCTTTACATACATATATTATAATAAATTATTGTAGAATTTTGTTAATCGGATTTAACACTGCTAAAGCATTTAAGCACATAGTTTTCGACACACAATTTTTAAAGCTTCCGAAAAGTATTAAAGAAAAAAAGACGAACAAGGAATCTAAAAGAGAAGAGGATAAAACAAAAATAATTCAAAAGAGAGTCAAATAGAAAAAAAGGCGAAGCCGATAAGTTTACATTTCGTTTCTCGCTTTTTGATTAGCAATTTCTTTTAAAATATCAATTCATATCGTCACTTTTTTTTTATATATAAGAAAATTGTTTGAGATTCAATCAGCGTGAAGAAATCGAAAGCGTTAACTAGCAAATTCCGTGATTGAAATCTTAGCTTCTTTATCAGTTTGGTCCCATTGAAGCTCACTTTAACATTTCTATTCAAAAGTTTGTAACGATTTTTAAATATGCCAATTATATAGAAAAGTTTTATTTTTCTTGATAATAAGCTCAATTATTCAGCATGTTGATATATATGCTGATGTGTACATGTATAAGCTATGGGTTTATCGCGTACTGTACATTGTACTTTGCAACTCATACTTATATTTTCATTTTTACGCCGTAAATGATACGAAACATCAAAGCACGAACTCATAGGATCATGTCATGTATTCGGCTTCTACAAACCAGTAAGAGTTATTTCAATGAACTAATGTTGAATATATATTTTATTTTCCTGGTAGTTGAAATGCCCTTTTTGTTTTGGTTACGAAAGATGTATTTTTCCTTCCCTTCATTTCCCTAATTATCTTTGTGATTAGGTTCATCACTAGTCCTTATACGGTTTGATTTATTTTTGGTTTTGTATCGAGTACTTTATCAAGCAGAAAGTAAGCACACCAAGAATAAAAGTAAAATTAATTTAGACTACTATTATATTGATAAGACCGTACTAATATAAAAAGTATGATCACAAAATAAATAACTCATCTTTAACAAAAAAAATAAAAATAAATAAACCATTTCCAATTTGATTCGTGATTTTAGTAAGAGTTTATCTACGACTAAATTGTCTCAGTTCCATCTACTCATCCTCCACTCCGAAATCCTAGTTACTTCTTGTCTGAACCAACTTCAATTCCGAAAAAGAAAAACTAACCTTGCCAATTTAGTCGTAGATAAGTATATACATTTTTCATGTATCTTTGTGGAAGTGGTGATATTCACAATTACACTGTTGACATATATAACAAGAAGAGATTAATTTAATATTATAAAAAAAAACTCAAGATCAAGAAATTAATCTCCTTTGACGACCAAAGACTGGTGAGGGACTCTCTTGATGTCAACAAATGTAGAGTAGTCTTTGGTCATAGGCTGTTTCCATGGCTCTCCATCCATTTGCATAAATGCATCTTTCCATTCTCCTCCTCTTATCTCCAGCCGTATCGCTGCTGCCTGCTCGTAAAAACCCAATGCTTTTGCGTTATAGCTACCACGTTTTGCCAAAGACATATATAACCCATATGTGTATATACAGATGTGTATGTATTTGTAAATTAGATTAAAACTCCTAGTTGTGATGGGCTATAGGCTATAGCTCGGTATGGTCTTGGGCCTCTTGGCATTTGACAGGTTCTATAGGAACTAGTTATAGGCTATAACATGTCAGACCTAAAGTCTAGTTTGAATTGAAGTACCTGTGCAATGTGTTTAGCAGAGATGAGTTCAACCATAACGAAGGAAGCATGCCATCCTTGCTTTAAACCAAAGATCTCAAGCAGTCCATCATCGGCTTGTGCCTCCACAAAGCCTCTCTGTTTACGTACAACACAAGCAAGCGTTAATAAGAAGAATAGTTTAACAAAACGTTTTATGAAGTGAGAAAAAATGTGTTTGTTTTTTTTACCTTTTCAAGATAATCTTGTTTGAGATTTCCCCAAGGGTTTCTTCCACTTCCATAGCTATTTAGATTCAATGCAACAACTGCTCTTACACTGTCCCAAAAACAAACAAAACACAAGTTTTAATAAGTAGAAACCCAATTAAAAGTTTGGTTTGTCTCATTTGTTGTGTTCTTGTTTCTTATTCTGTTGATACCTTTTGGGAACTGGTACTTTCTCCCACTCGGATGAATCCAATTTTTTTATATGAAAAGTCATAATGTTTTTGAGACCCCTAAACCCCGAAAATTACAAATTGGATTAGACCACATTTTATAGGTTGTACCATATATGTTGGTTTGATGTTTATAAAAGACCTTAAACCAGGGTCGTTTATGCAATGTGTGAGGAACCAACCCTGAGAGCAACCATATCCCAAATAGATAATCTGCAACAACAAAACGTTAGATATATATTTCCTTCTTTATAATCAAACTCTCAAGAGATTTTGGTATTTACCTTATTGGCGATAGGGCCATTCGCAAGGTAAGGCTTTTCGTTACGCAAATGGTGAAAACCGTAAGCCACTTGAGCATCCATACCTATACTAAAGTAATTGTAGAAGACTCCTTCATAGCCATTCGTCGTTGGAGGCATTTCACCTTCTATCTCCACACCCTGCCAACACACAAAAAGAAAAGAAAAACTAAATCATAATCTAAAGAGTAGTTATCACAAAGAGTTTCAATTTCGTGTATTAAATAAAATCAAAACCTGGTCAATGTAACATTCTTGTGTAGACTTTAAAGAATAAGGAGGATCCACAATTTCACCAGAAGGCATTGTAATCAGAATATTCCAACTGTTTCAACATCAAAAGATTAAGCAGAGAACTCAAGAAATAAGATTGTTTATATCAGTTGTTGATCTTACCTATCTAGACGGCTTATGGAAGAAACACTTGCCCTATGAAGTGTTCGTTTTATCGCAGACTTCCACGCAAATGGAAACGAACCTCCCTAAAAACACCAACACAAACCCTAATTAGAACAGAGCATTTTCTATAATGACAATAAGATCATTTCTCACCCAACCAAAGCTTCTAGAAAGATCGTTTCCGGTTCCAAGTGGCATTATAGAAACCGGAGGAACAGGTAACCGGTTTTGTAAATTAAGTTCACCAAGACATCCTAAAACCCAACCAACGGTCCCATCTCCACCTGCTACCTGTAAATGAGTAATCAAACCACTAGCAATACAGAAAAAAAAATAGATTTCCAAACTTTGGATTATAAATTAATCAATCAAAAAAGTTACCACAATTCTCATTTTTTCACGAATATCTTTAGCATATTCATCTCCTTGAGACGCTAATGTCTCTAAGCAACCCAATCCATATCGAATAAACACATGAGGCTTCACTTCCGTTAAATCAAACACCTACAAAAAAAAAAAAAAATCAGAATCAGTAAAAATCCAAATTTTTGTGTGATTAAAGATGAGATTTGACAAACCTGTTCTTCGCTGATTAGATTCTGAAGACGTTCTTTGATTAATGGACCTTGACGACCACCACTTTTGGGATTAACGAAGACTATAAGAGGAACCTCAGGGGTGAGATAGTTGTTGTTGTCTAACGGTGGTGCTACGGAGGAGGAGGAATCGTCTTTACGGAGGATAGAATCACGGATTGCGAGACGGAGATATTTAGGAAGCATAACTCTTTGACGAAGCTCTTCTTTAGAGACTCTTATGCTTGCGAGATTAACCAATGAAGAAACTTTCATCGCTCCGAACGAATCGAGCGAAGAATGTCTTGGAATCATCCTCGCCGTTAATGAATCACCTATCGACGACGGTGAGTCCATTCCTCTCTCACCGTTGGAAAAAGATGGAAACTTTTTATGAAATTTTTGAATTGGGATTTCTGGGTTTTTGTTAAAAGATAAGAATTTTTTTTTTTTTTTTTTTTGATCAAAGGAAAGATAAAAATCTGAAAACCAAAAATTAGCTAGGGGAAGAAGAAAAGAGAAAAGGGAGGGAGAGCTTATTTTCAGGATAACTGGAAAATGGTAATAACAATTTTTTCCGTTTTATATGGGCTTCAGATATTGGGCTTGTTAAGGCCCATTTACAAAGCCTAAAAATTGCAAGGAAACGTTAATGGCGGATCTGTCACTGTCATCAGTCATCACCACCGAAGTAGAGTAGACTCAACCTCAACGGAGAACTCAACTGCAACTAAAAGGCTGAGAGCCTGAGACTTTTAAGGTAAACTCATCTTTGGTCTTCATTGTCAATATTTAGCCTTTTCTCTCGATTTCATCAAAGGTTAGGTTTTTGCATACTTGAAGTCTCGTTCTTGTCGGAAAGACGGAAGCTTGTAACTCTGATTTCGGTTGACTTTTTTTTTGCTGGGAATCCGATTTGGGGAGACATGAAATTGCTATAAATATTCGTAAATTCGTTTTCTTTGTAGCTAAACTATGACATTGTATTTTGATCAGAGAACAATGCATATTGCTGGCTACAGTTTTATGTGATGTGATGTTCTATCTGAGATCGATTCTATGGAGTTTAAACATGAAATTAAATTAAAAAAAAAAAACAGTTGATTCTTGACCTAAATCATATGTTTTTTTCAACAAATTCTTTGACTCTCTTGTACAAAAAAATTGTATTTATGAGTAATGCTGATATGTTCTCTGTGGTGAAATGGTCAGATGTCTGAAACAGATTTTACTGTGCTAGAGACATTCACATTCCCAGCTGATTCAGCTCCCTTCAAGAGTTGTCATGCATCTACCATCATTGAGGTTAAGACCACCACAAGTCTGTATATTAGTTTTAGTGATGGATTGGGTCTCGAACTTACCAGTTTTCCTATACTTTTTTGTGTGAAAAAAGATTGTTAAAGATCATTTTCTGACTGCGTATTTTGGAGGCAGCAGAGAAGGAGCACCAGATGTTAAAATCTGGTTACAGCATTTCAAGGTAAGATAGAATTTCTCAATCATTCTATAGTCTATGAGATCATACTTAAGTGTGACATTTAGTTGGTTTTTCTCAGGATGGTCAATGGGATTCACCTGTTATTGTTGATGAAGAGCCAGGAGTTCCAATGTGGAACCCTGTTTTGTTCAAACTTCCATCTCAAGAGCTCTTATTGTTCTACAAAATCGGTCAGGAAGTTCAAAAGTATGTCTCCCAATTAACAATTAACGGAGTAACGCTTTTGTTTTTTGTTTCATTTCTTTGATCTTTTAAGTTTCTTCTTTTGGTGAAAAGTTTAGGTGGAGTGGTTGCATGAAACGATCATATGACAAAGGTATAACCTGGACTAACAGAGAACAGCTTCCTCCTGGGATTCTTGGACCTATTAAAAACAAGGTGCTTGTTGTGTTGCTTAGACTTATTGTATTGCTTAGGGAGTCTTAGCTTTATCTCTTTCTTTTGTAGCCTATCTTGCTTGAAGATGGGACTCTCCTTTGCGGATCATCTGTCGAAAGCTGGAATTCTTGGGGAGCGTGGATGGAGGTTCTGTAAAATTTTATGGTTTGATTTCTACTATATTCATAGAGAATGCTACAATGGTCTTAACTCTGAAATGTGTTTAGTACAGGTCACTTCAGACGCAGGTAAATCATGGAGAAAGCAAGGGCCAATATACATCCAAGGCAAAAGTCTTAGCGTGATCCAACCGGTTCCATACCACACCGCAGATGCGAAATTAAGGGTTTTACTCAGATCTTTCACTGGCATTGACAAAATCTGTATCTCAGAATCTTCTGATGGTGGTGAGAATTGGAGTTTTGCAGTACCAACGGTTCTCCCAAATCCAAATTCAGGTTTCTTGAAATTTGGAACCAAATACATCATATAATATTAATAGTCTTAGTCTTGACTCTTGGCTTTAGCGAGATTTTATCGATGAAAATATCGTTAGGTATTGATGGAACCAAGCTAAAGGATGGTAGGCTAGTGCTTGCTTACAATACAGACTCAAGAGGTGTGCTCAAAGTAGGAGTTTCTTTAGACGATGGTGATTCGTCGACCGATGTTTTGACATTGGAGGAATCTCCGGGAATGGAGTTTTCGTACCCGGCGGTTATACAAGCCGGAGATGGGAATGTCCACGTCACATATACATATAACAGGACACAGATTAAGGTATAAATAAGACAGTTTAAATGTGATTAACCAAAAAGTGGTTAATTAATGAGTTTGGTTTCTTGTGATGTTTTTTTATGAGATAATTTGCTGGGGTATCTTAAATTTTGTTAAACTTTTGCAAACTACACTATAATTTATTAGATTGGAAATATACCTTTTATACTAAAACAAAATGACAGTTTTGTCATTAGTTAATAATTTAAAATTAAAAAACAAAAACAAAATATTTTGATTATTTAATTTTTATAAATAGTTTAAAAATAATTTATTTAAATATAGTAAAAATTTAATTTTAACATTAATTCGAATTTCAAAATATAATAACTTTTTTGAATTTTTTGGATATAGTTGAGATTTTAGATATATATATATATATTTAATAACTATTATTATTGTTGTTTACTATTTAGTTATATTTTAAGAATACAAAAAAAAACTAAATAGTTTTATCCACGATGTGTATTTCTTAATTAAGATAGTTATTTTTATTTAGTCCAGATAATATTTTTACAAATTAATTATAAATTTTAATAATATAATCATTAAAATATTTTAGATTTTTAGATTTAGTTAAGATTTTAATGTATAAAATATTAATTTTACATAATAATTTTTAATTGATAACTACAATTAAATTGTTTAGATAAAAAAATTAATAAACTTTAATCGAACTATCAAAAACTAAAATAATACAGTTTCTCTGAGACTTAGACGACGCTCATCGACTCCATTTTTCTCATTGCCCCTTACCGTCACCATCTCCTGTTCAGTTTAATCTCTTCTACCAACTCTTGTATGAATATTTGTTTTTTTTATCTAGGAATCGTATTAGTCTTTGCAGATGTTTCTATCTTCTTTTTTTCGTAAATATGGTCTTCTTGGTTTCAATTGATTCGTCTTGTATGTAGTCCAATAATTCATACAAATATAATTGTTGGGTTTGCTTCCTTCATGCTTCAGCGGTTGATTATTATTTTATTTTTTAAAAATCTTTTTGCCAGAATTTATCCCACTAAGAGTATATAATACTTTTCACAGGTTTCATAATTTTGAATTTGTGCTGGTGTACTTTTTTTTAAGCAGGTGATAGATCATGTCAACTTCAAGAACAGTTGCACCACGATCACTTCCTATGCGGTTGTTTACGCATGGAACTGAACCTGAATTCTTAAGGAGCTTCACATACCATTCAGGCCTGGAACATCTACCTGTTTTGAAAAACCAAATCCCATCAGATGAGCTAGATCTGATCAGAAATGGTCCATTAGGAGTTCTTCTAAGGTTTTATGAGAGTAGGTTTATGTGGTCAGCAAGAATAGTGCATGATCTGCTAGTAAACCAGCTTGTAACAAAGAAGAAGTATGAGTTTTGGACTCTTTGTGCTGGACAAGCAATTAGGTTTTCATTGAAAGAGTTTGAGAAAATTACAGATCTAAACTGTGAAGCTTATCCTCCTGACAATATGAAGGGCGAGGTTGATCTTCAGTTTCGGAGCCGACTTGGGTTGACGAAGGAGAAACAACCATCCTACAGTATGGTTGCAGAACAAATTATGAGTTGCAAGAATTGGGAAAGCAAGGAAGACAAAATTAGACTCGTCTATTTATTTTTGGTTTTCCGATTTTTGTTTGCTCGTCATCCGGGTCCAGGAATAGCTTCAAAAGCAGCTTTCTTATTTGATCGTGAAAAGTTTGAAGCATTTTCGTGGGGAAGAGTAGCTTTTACTCTTCCCCACGAAAATGGTAGAAGAAGAAGATGTTGATAACATTGAATCAATCTTTGAAGCTACACCGGATCTGAGCAACAACTCATACGGTGTCAACGGTTTTGTCCAAGTATTGCAAGTGTGGGCTTATGAAGCTATTCATGCGATCGGCAAGACATGTGGAAAGCCAATGGAAGATATGATGGAGTTTCCACCACTCCTGAGATGGAAGGGATCGAGGAAAAGATGTACATATGATCTTCCTCAGAAAAGATAACTGGTAGATTTCTTTTCACATTTTCATTTATTGTTAAGCCTCAAGATTTGATTTATTTTTAAATTTACAGTTTTCGTTAAAGGTGTTTTGGATAATAGTACGGCGGACATGTGGATTGATGAAGAAAAAGATGATACCGTCGATAATAAGTTGTTGCTAATCTCTGGAAGCTCGGATAAAGTGTTTGAGAAACATTTTTGGCAAGATAAAGGGATAATAGAAGAGCCTAAGAAAATGGTAGAAGAAGAAGATGGTGATAGGTCCCTGAAAAGGAAACACTCAAAATTGACAGATGGCAACAACATTGATGCCTTGAAGTTATATTTTCTATCTACAATGGAGCAAATAACAAAAAATCTACAAAGAGAGATGTCTACACTTGTAGATGTTGCTGTTAAGAAGATTAATCAACTTGAAGAAGGCATCAAAGAAATACAACAGACAAGTAAGAATCTTGAGACAAGGATGGATCGATTTGAGGGAGTTATCAGAGTACAAGAAACAGTAGTTGAGCATGAAGAAGTTGTTAAGGAAAATGGTTCTCCGAAAGACACCGCGTGCTCTAACAATCCAAGTGGAAAAAAAGTAAAACCGGTACGTAAGAAGTGATTACTATTTGTAGATGCTCTATAAATTTATCTCTATATATTGATTGCTTATTTTGCAGCTATGTGAAGAGTTTATGTACTTAGATGCACATCATGCACTATTAGTTTATTTATATATAATAATTATTTTTTCTCGGTTTTCTTATATGTATTTGTCTTTTCTCTGAATCTTTCAGTTTTCAAAGTATGAATTAAACGATGTGTCAATTGAGGATTTACCAACAGGGGATGATTCTGCATATTACAAAATGGGTAGTGTTAATAATTAGAAACAAGAAGAAGAAACGTGTGCTAAAGCTATATCAGATACATCTTTGTTATGAGATCGAAATATGAAGAGGCAGCTTGACAAATTTACAACAAAACTCAATGCTGTGATAAAAAAATGGGTAGTGTTAATAATTAGAAACAAGAAGAAGAAACGTGTGCTAAAGCTATATCAGATACATCTTTGTTATGAGATCGAAATATGAAGAGGCAGCTTGACAAATTTATAACAAAACTCAATGCTGTGATAAAAAAAGAGCCGATTCATAAGAAAAAGGACTAGAAAGCTGACAGCACAGCTTAAATCCCCGTTTACTTCTAACTACGTCATATCTAAGATCATAACGGAAGATCGACCATGGACGGACTATGATCCTTTCGAGCTGGTAGACGAGACATTGCTAACCACCTTGAACAAATGGATAACTCGTAATGTGTAAGTTTTTTTTTCTTTAACCATAACTTTTCTATTTAAATTTTATCATTTTACACATCCTTATACATGCTCTAACTTATGCTCTGTTTGTCTATGTGAGTGTTGATTCTACGTAGTGAGTAGAGAAACTTAATAGGTTGGAAAATTTCGCTGCACTAGGAAATGCTTTTTTGTTAAATCTTTTTTATCGCTATAATTTTTACTCTATTAAATTTTTGAATGTGAGTTTTTTTTTTCTTCAGCACGGTTCCATGTGGCATTGAACGCGAACAAATTGGGAAAAAGTTCTTTCAAGTCCTAATGAAACCGATAAAACATATTAGTAATAAGGTAAGTTATAAATCTTTCATTACATATATGGTTTAATATTTAACACTTAATAATGTTGTTTGGTTTGCAGCATATTGATGCAGGAATGGTATTATTTAGGAGAAGATCGTTGATGAGTCCAAGTCCATACAGCCGTGGAAGAGTGGCATTTATGGATTCACAGTTGCCATTGGTCATCACTTCCAAGAATTCGAGAAAGACCCTAATAAATATACATGGAAATCTGGCGCTATGGAGTACTACATGGGGATGTTGCTTGGTGCAGGATGTACAAATAAGCAGCTTGGGAAGGACGTTGATAATATATATGTGGTGATACACGTAAATGGCAATCACTGGGCTGCATTGGATATATCAATCCTGAGAAGGACAATCCATGTGTTTGACAGCATCATTGGGTTTGTAGAAGATGAAGTAATGGACGAATGTGTCCTACCTTATGCGCGGATGATACCCTACATGCTAAGGGCATTTGCACCAGAGAAAGAAAAAAAGAGTATGACTGTCAAAAGATACAAGGTATCAAAACTAGTCAGCAAGGTCCTGCAGAACTTACAATCAGGTGACTGTGGAGTGTATACGCTTAAGTATATTGAATGCTTAGCCCTGCAAAAAGATTTCAAGGGCCTATGCGATGACCATATTGCGAGGATCCGTGTAAAGTTGGCCGCAGAAATATTGGATGAGTCAAAAAACGTGGGTTTCTATTAGTTTGTTTTCTTTATATTTGATGGACTTTGACTATGTTTCATAGTTTGCCTTTATTTTATTCTATTTTGACAATGATTTTAGACTTATTATATATATATATATTAAGACTTATTATTGTTACTCCAAGTTAAAGAAACACTCTAATTAGATTAGTCTAAATAAAATGGTGAAGAACTCAGTGGAGTGTTACGTAATTTGACAAAAAACATTATTATAATTATGGAATGAAAGTAAAGCAACATAGAATCTATATCAGTTGTTTCTCATCGTCAGACATAAAGTATCCAACATGCCAACAAGAAAAAATAACCAACCGAGTAAGCAATTAAAGCACAATAGAACCAAATAAAAATTAAAAAAACTAAAACACCAAATTAATGACATACTGACCACAACGAGAGATCGTTCTGATTTTGCAACTCGAAAATTGATTTTTTCATCTAGTTTAAGCATATTCAGCCTCAATTGCAGCTCTTTCTTATTCTGAAATTTTTGACCCACATAAATGGTTGATTCAGTTCTCAAATTTGAATTTTCAGCCGGATAGTCCACATATTCTTTGTCAGAACCATCAGCAGTATCATACTCAAAACTATCACCGATACCACTAAACTTATATCATCATCCTCATCATCATGTACGACATCATTCTGTGATAACTCATTCTTCGAGCAAGGTATAGCACTAACATCATCCTCCTCAAACATTTGGTTTGAACAATTAACGTTTCTTTGGGTAAATAAAAAAGAGAGAAAATGTCGAAGAAGATTAAAGAAAGAAGCAGGCAGTTTTTTTTTTTTTTTTTTTAAAAGCAGTTTTCAGATAAATTTTCTTTACGTCACTTACAAGTATTTTCTAGATTTTTTTTTCTAGATTTGATTTAGTCAAGATTCATTCAGATAATATATTTTTTTAATTAGATATAGTTAATTTTTAAAATTTTTTATATAATGACTAATCCAAACATCATAACTAATTTTCATAAATTAATTTTGAATTTTAATATATAATAAAAATTCTAGATTTTTTAGATTTAGTTAAGATTTTAGATAATGATATCATAGCTTATATTAAAGATAAATAATCCATGAAAGAATAAATTATAAACTAATAATAAAAATTATTTAAAAATTAAATGTAATTATTAATATAAAATTATATTCTATATTTTTTAGTCAACATAATTATTTTTAATTAATTAAGAATTTAAACTATAGGATCAAAATAATGTTATGAATTTTATAATTTATTAAAAAATTTAATATAAAATTATTATCTATATTTTTTAGTCAAGATAATTATTTTTTCTATTAATTACGAATTTAAACTATAGGATCAAAATAATATTATAAATTTTATAGTTTATTTAAATTTTTACATAAATTAGTTTTATTTAATTATAAATATTTTTTGCTAATTTAAAATTATTTATTTTAAAAAAATTTCATGAATATAAAAAATTAAGTCAACAGTTTAAATATGTTGACTATGTAAACAAATCAACCAATAAAGTATAAGTCGACTGTTATAAAATAAGTCAATAATGAAAAAAAACAAGTCAACAGAAATAAAATATAAGTCGACAGTTCATTAAATGAGCTTTATTAACAAGTCAACATAAAATTTAATAAGTCTACCAAAAATAAATAAGTTTATAAAAATATATATATATAAATCGATGAACAAAAATAATAAATCAACAGTTAAAATATGTCGACTATGTAAATAAATCAACAAATCAAGTATAAGTCGGCTATTATAAAATAAGTCGATAAAAAAAATATTAAGTCAACAGAAATAAATAAAAAATTGATAGTTCAATAAATCAGCTTTATTAACAAGTCAACATAAAATTTAATAAGTCTACCAAAAATAAATAAGTCTACGAGAAAAAAATATAAATCGACGAACAAAAACAATAAATCAACAGTTTAAATATGTCGACTATGTAAACAAATCAATCAATCATGTATAAGTCGACTGTTATAAAATAAGTCGATAGTGAACAAAATAAGTCGACAGAAAAAAAAATATAAGTCAATAATTCAATAAATCAGCTTTATTAATTAGTCAACATAAAATTATAGAAATCTATCAAGAATAAATAAGTCTAAGAGAAAAAAACTTAAATCGACTAACAAATCAAATAAGTCAGCACTATAAATAAGTCAACTATGTAAGTCAACTGTTATAAAATAAGTTGTTGATAAAAAAACTTAAGTCGAGAGAAAGAAAATATAAGTTGACAATTCAATAAATCAACTTATTAATAAGTCAACATAAAATGGTATAAGTCTGCGATGAATATATATAATAATATATACAAAATTATTTTTATTAGATGTTAATTTTTATAACAAAATAATTAAATTTTAATTAATTATAATTTTTATTTATATTATTGAAAATAAATTAAATGTTAATTGTATTATTTAAAATTAAATTTTTTGTTTTGTAATTAAATAAATAATAAATAAGGGTAATTTGATATTTTGTTTATTGTAAAAAGTGTATTTTTCAAACTATGTAAAATTAGGTGTAGTTTTCAAAGTTTTTAGTAAATAAAGGGTGTTTATCCAACTTGCCCTTTTTTATTTTAATAAATTTTGAGTGGGTCTCTAAACACAGCATATTGTGCTCAAGACAACGACATGTATCGATTGGAAGCCATACCGGAAAATGCTGTGAAGCAAGAGGAGGACACATGGGCTTGGATTTGTACGAACCAACATAATTTTGGGTCGAGTTTTGTGTCTGAACCATTGATGTGGACTGTGATATTCTTCTTACGGAAGAACAAAGATTATTCTCTTTCTTGTCTTGTAAGTTATGGGGAAATAAGATATATTTTCTGAAATCATATAAGTCAGAGATTTACTTTTGTCATACGTATATTCGCGGATTTGCTGGCAAAAAAGATTCTATCATTTATGGATTGTTATGAAAAGACTTATTAAAATAATTGTAGACTATGGTCCAAGTGTAATAATGAAGAGAAATGCTTCATTGTCGGTGTAGTTGAGTTGTATTAAATTTGGTTGCGACTTAACAAAAGAAAGAAAAATTGGGTGTGATTGATGGAATCCATTTATTTAGAAAATTGAAAACAATTAAGTAACACACCAAGTCGATTTGATTCCAAATCTGAAAATACCATAATTATCATTTATGTGTGTTAGAAGAAGATCAGAAGTGAGAAAAAACATTAAAACATTAAATATATAATGCATGTGCCGCGTTGAGATACTTGCTGAAATACTTATACGTATTTTAATGAATCGTTTTTTTTTTTTGGTCGTCATAATGAATCTTACTCACAAACAAAAATAACGACTGACTAAAAATTTGTAAAGAAATTAAAAATGGATGAATCCAGTGTGTTAAATGCCCGGCGGGAATTTCGGGAGTTTGTATCTTTGCTTGATGATCGAAGCAACGGTTTTTTTTTTCTTTCTTTACTGATATTTTCAATGTTATTGTACCGAAGATAAGCCCACATGCATTGATGACCAAAAGAACAAAAAAAATAGCTACTCTCATTTTATTTATTTATATTCAAAGTGCAAGTTCCGTTACATACTTTTTACTTTTATATCTAAATTATATAATGTATTGCTGACGTGCTTGTATATATTTGTGTGTGCAAACAGATCAAAGAATAGTCTATATTACTATATATGCTGATAAATGTGTGTGTGTGTCAAATATAAATTTCCAGACATGTTCCAACTCGATAGAATGGCTCAAAACAAGTTTGCAAGAGCCATAATGGGACCAATTATTTCTTAAAGCATTCGATCATTTTTTTGGTCAAAGTATATATGTTGTGTTGATATCTCATTTTGTATGAGTAGACATTGCTCGATAGATACCTAGACAAAAGTTTCGAACTATAATAGAGAAATTGTGATAAATTTGATGTTGAACAATAGAATCTCGATTTGTATATGTATTAAAAATAATAAAAATTGAAAACAGTGTGCGAATGTATAAAATTACAAATTTATTATAAAGACATTTCACGCGAAATTTTTTGAGCATTTTATTATTATTTTGTTTCTTAATAGTAAATTTGACGTTGAAAATTTAAATTTTCAATTTACATACTAAAAATAAAATGATGTCAAACTAAAATTAAATGGAAAACACAGATCGAAATACATAAAACTACACGTTGATAAAGACAATCACGATCGAGAATACACCGATCTAAAATTCTAGTAGTTAGAAACCAACGTTACCAATGAATGTGAAATATCTTCTTCGAATACACTTACTTGTCTAGCTTGATTGACATAGTTTTCGACAAACCCATTATTTTTCACTGTTAACCCAAAAAAAAAAATTGTCTTCTTCAAAAAAAAAATCCAAAATTTTAAACAACAAAATAATATTAAACATATAAAGATACGTTTCATTCCTTCTGAGATCATTTTTTGGTTCACTCCTAAGATCTCTATAAATAAACTATTTTGTAAGAACTTTTATTACTTTGAAAAATAAATGTAGATAGATTTTCTTTTGTGGTTGTGATGGTCCCTTTGGACACTGAATAAATAATCACCTAATTTTTTGTTTCATGTAATGAATGTGCCTAAAGATAAGCATCAAGGAAGGCCATATGATCCAAACAAATCAAACACACACACACACACTTAGCATTTATTTCTTTTTGCGTTACTATTAATTCATTATCTAGCATATATTATGAAAGACACAATTGAATTAATTTTTTTTTACTTAAGTTAAATGCTCGTACATTAATGCGTATGAAAAGTATAGTTACTTTAAATGGGTCATACCATACGCTGTGGGGGGAAACAAATGGGACATAGGGGTATTTGAATTGCAATATGGAGTCATTGACTTGAGTATTCTTTATCTTTATTTTTTTAGTCAAACTTACCTTTATTACTATAAACTTGATTATCAAAACCAATGTGCAATATGAAGACATTTGGAAAGCAAGTAGTGTAGAAGTAGAACTGAAATGAACTAGCTTATCGGCTACGGAACGTATGTATAGATATCATAGTTTGGCCTGGGTCGATTCAATTTTATAGTAACATAATTAATGAGTGTGAAAATGATGAAAAAATGGCTAACCAATATAGGCTAGTGAGTAATTTGTGACTCGTGGTAAACACATCGACTTCATACATTGTTTTCTCCTCATCAAAGACCCTAAACATTAGAAAATAAAATAACAAAATCTACATATATAGTCATTATTTATTCTCTTCTATAAGTTATTTATTTAGCCACTGTAAAGTATATGCAGTTTTGTTAATAATTAAAAAAAAAGATTTTGTCACTTGTGTTGTTCGTCACTTCCATAACCGACGGATTATCAACGCAGACTTCTTTTTAGTAGTGGAGAACATTGCGACAATTAATGTATGAATTTTGGGAATAATGCGTAGTATGCTTCAATAATTATATTTGTTCAAAAGTCAAATTACTAATTTCATAGAACACATCTAATTCTATCTTGATTGATCGAGATAGGATGAGGTCAATTATTTAGGCAGAATTGTATAGCAGTGTATATATATATATATATATGAAAATATGACTTAAATCTAAATGATATTTTGATGGGAGGGTAGGGTTAAGTGAGTAAGTGACAAAACAAAAACAAAATCAAATAGGTCAATGGAAGACACGTTATTATAATGTGAAAGGAATGGAACCAATATTCATCTTTTTGCTTGATTTTTTTTTTTGGTGACAATATGTAATTCCCGGAGTTTTATTAGATTTTGAGGTCGAGATGTTTCACAATCCCTTCCCCATTGTATAAGTCAAGAAAAAACTAAAAACTAAAATAAAAATTGGCATTTTAAAGCGTAAAGTGTAATTAATGTCATTCAAACCTGATATACGCATTATTAGTAGTATCGAACATTGAGACTAAAGCTACCAGATCCAAATGGATCAAATGAATCGACCATATAGTATATTTTAAAATATGACCTACGTGTTTGAGTTCATTCATTTCGTT
Source organism: Cardamine occulta (assembly GCA_028015245.1). Taxonomy (NCBI): domain Eukaryota; kingdom Viridiplantae; phylum Streptophyta; class Magnoliopsida; order Brassicales; family Brassicaceae; genus Cardamine; species Cardamine occulta. The sequence goes on from CM051390.1 coordinate 17,228,087, forward strand.
GTTACTTAAATATATATATATATATATATATATTCAATTGTCTTACTGTTACTTACTCCATATGACTATGATTGTTTTCCTATTTGGTTTTTGTCGGTAGGTTTACTGAAAACAACTTTTAAAAGAGCTATGAAAGGTTTACAAACTTCTCTATCTCGATGACATAGAGAAGTTGATTCATTTAAACTTATATATATCTTCTTCATTTTTTGTCAAACCATTTAATTATCAGTGAAAACGTACTATAATTATATATGTCTGGTACGTAACTGATTACAGCTACTATATCGTAAATATCAATGAATTCCAGTTCATAATTGTTTATTCATCTTAATCATTAAGAGCAATATGAAATTCTAACGTCCGGATATTGACTTGGTTGTCAAATTAAAATAATAGAGAAAAAGAAAGAAAAAAGGGGGGGGGGTGTGGGAATTGAAAAGAAGACTTTTGTTTTGAGTGATTATTTGTAGCCCTGGACATTAAGGGTAAAGGGTAGGGTAGTAACGGGTTAGGGTAAGGTATGGGTAATAAGAGTATTGGAAATCATTATTTTAAGTATATTCTTAAAAAGAAAGGATTGGGTAATGCGGGTAATGGGTAGGGTAAGAGTAATAAATGTAGTTAATTTTATTACCCGAATGGGTAATTCGTGTAATTAAAATATCTATCCAAACGGGTAATTCAGATAAAATAACTATATAAAATAAACATTGATCATTATCCAAAATATTATTTTAATTATCAAATCATTTTCTAATCCAAAAAGAAATTTTGGTAGTCAAATTAAATTCTCATGCAAAAGATATTTCTAATTATTAAGTCAATACTAAGCATATAATTTTTTGATCTTGATCATCAATTTAAAAGCTTCCACTGGCACTTGCTGCTGCTGCTACGTTTTGTATCTCTAAAAAATAAACCATGAGATAGTAAATTCTCGACAATATATAGTTTAATTAAAATATACATACATATAACATAGATATACAATATATCATATACCTTCTGTAACAACATGTAATATGTCAATATAAAATCATTAGAATCTTAATTACCAAATATATAATTTTTTATAATCGTAAAAACATAATTACCTTAATGGGTAATTCGGGTATTCTGGATAATATCATACCCGTACTCTTACCCGTTATAATAAATTATTGTTACCTAAATGGATAATTTTAGTTATCCGTACCCATAATATTTGAATAATTTAGGGTTGGGTACGAGTTGGGTGAGGTGATCCAACCCGAAGTATCCAAGGCTAATTATTTGTGTTGGGTAAAAGCTTGACCTAGAAGATGACACGATTGTGCTCAAAATGTGTAAACATATTTCACAAGTGCATGTGTAAGTAAAGCAGTTAAAATAATTATGAAACAAGAAAAAATGATTACTTTTACTTTATTTCCCCTTCTCATCATCATATAAGTCTTCCATTCATCTATCATCTAGACTTTCTGAGAAAGTAAGAAAGTCTATTAATTAAAAGAAAATATAAGTTTTCAATTTTTCATCTTTTTGATTAATTCATCTTTTCTCAATGCGCACCGACAACGTTTTTGACTTGAAAAACAAAAGTGGAACTCGTGTGTGAAAAGCAAGATTCTTTCTTTTATGTCTGCTACTGTAATACATATATATGTATAAATGTGTATGTGGATGTGTGTGTAAGTATCATAATATCCAAATAATACTTCCGAAAGGATAGTATATAACTTTTACAAAGCTGTATTATCTAAATCATGTTTCATCCTCCAATTCAAAAAGATGTACACACAAAAAACCCACCAAATTTAGTTGTAAAAAATAACCAATGCCATTAAATCAAATTTGATTGAATATATTTCATACAATTTTAGAGAAAATTTGGAAAATACCATGTTTCAGTTTTTTTATTTGAAAAATAACTTCTCTTTATTTAGTCTATTTTTAAAAGAAAATACTGTTATTATTTTATTAAAATGCCCTTTTAAAAGTGAATATAATTTCTAAAAAAATCAATTAAAAATAAAATAGAGTATATCTTTTTTTACATAAAATAAAGATTTTATTTGGGGGAAAACATAAAAAAATATCTTCAAAATTCTTTAAATATCTCTTATTAATCCGCTAAAATAATTTTTTTTTTAAATCACAACATCTTCTAAAGCATTCGTTTGAATTTCTGAACCAATTTTTTCTAAATTCAATAAGCTTCTAAGCAATTCACTTTTCAGGTGAGAAATAATGTTTTTTTTATCAAATGGAATTCAGACGAAAATTTTATTCTCTGTTGTTGAAAAATTCATATTTGATTCACGTTGCTTATGGAAGTTAATGTTCTGTTTTTTTTTTATGTTTTGGTGTAAATGAATATTGAAAGCAAAACTTAAGTTAGAGTAGTCATGAAAAAACTTATGTTTTAATATTCTATGATTCAAATGGTTATGTAAGTGGATTTAATTATATAAAGTCAATAAAATATCTTTATCTCAAAACTTTTTTTTAAATAATAATAATAATTGTTATTATTAAAAAATCATTTTTATTTATTAAAAATAAATGACTTATAAATTAAATAAGGGTAAAATTGTCATATCATATATATATATATAAATATTGATTTAAAATAAATAAATGAAGAGTATATTTTTCAAATAAAAAAACATAAATAGAGTAGTTTGCAAAAAATACCTAATATATATGCACACGTATGGATATTCTATAAAACAAAACCTGTTTTCAAAGTTGTAGCGTGCATAAAAGGTTTCTTTGACCTTTTTTTTTTTGTTCTTATTAGACAAAAAGGTTTTTTCACATTGTAATGAAACGAGAAAGTTAAAGTAAACTTAAAAATTGATGCTAATAATTTGGAAAAGGTGATTGTCGAAGAAGCAATATCACGCGTTGGCCTTTTTCACCCACACCCACCAATATCACTTCTTTTTATAACGATTAAAATACGTTTTAACACATTAGTTTACAAAATAAGAGTCGCCACATTCAAAGCATCCGGGGTCTATCTGCTGCGAATTTTTTTTTCATATCGAGTTCTTACAATATTGTATTACACTTCCAAAAACTATAATTCTCTATTTATGTAAAAAAAAATCTATAATTTAGATTTGATTTTCATCATTTAATCGTATTTTTTGTTCCACAGCAATTCATGCTGTTTATCCTGTACAATTTGTTTCGATGCAGATATTCATGGCCTACAAAAATTAAATAATACTATATACATAAATTTGCAAAACTATTCAGAAAATAATAAATAAATAGATTTATCGAGGAGGAGAAAATGAGTAAAATGGTATAGTTAAAAAAAGTTTGTTTTTTAAATGCTTAAAGGGAAAGAGAAGAGGGGCATGCGTTACCGAAAGGGGACATCATGATTTTTGTGGCCTTTAAGGTATTTAATTAATTAATTAAAGTGTTTATTGATTAATTTATTAGCTTACAAAAAGTAGATTTCCATTTTTATTTTATTTTATTTTATTAACAACGCTTACCAAAAAGTAGATATCCATTGCTACTAATAACTTAATACTGTAAGATCTGTATCAAATACCATTAAACGATTTTAACTGGAAAATAATAGTATGATAAAATTAATATTTTTTATAGAGAAGTAACTATAAATTTATAATACAGATATTGACGTATACTGCAACAGTATTACTGTTAGCTTAGCCGGCCAGTTAGAATACGATTGTTTGATTTTACTGAACTACGCATACGACTTTTAGGCTAACAATAGATCAGAAGGTCATATCTAAAGAGAGTAAAACAAGTTTATTATGATCAAATATCTGATGAAATGTATAAGCCAACGTTACAAAAGTCTACAATGTATCTCTGTATATGTAATTTATTTTATATTGTAATACTAAATTTTCTTATGAGTTACTCGTATGCAATTGAAACATATACAACCGTGAATTAGTTAATATATAATAAACCTTCTCATGTTGAGAATTTATGATGCAAGTACTAGCGATTATGTGTGATTTTTGGTTCAACGATCCACCAACTTTATATTTCTCATTTGGGTTCTTGAAATATGAAAATCAAATATCATTAAATCAGTTTAATACAGTTTTTATTTCCGGGTGATTTTCATAGTTTTGGTAAAATATGTATGTTAAATTCTTTGGTTATTTTAATCCATTTTAGAGGTAAAACTGAACATCTTCATTTATTTATTTATTTTAGTTTGTTTTCTTTAAATCTTCAGTTAGTTTGTTCACATATGATGCATTCATTCTTCATTTGGTAGCTGCTAGGTTGCAAGATGTAAATGGGAGATGAATGTTTACTTAAGAATGTGTTGCCTCAGCAAATTAAAAAATTATAAGGCTAACTCAGCCGATTCCTTTTTTATGCTCGATTTTATTTCGGTTATAATAAATTAAGTTTCTAAATAAAAAAAAATTAAATACTTTTGAACAAAGTAAAGGTCGTCAACGGTTAGTTAAAAAGTGTGAGAGATAGCCAATCCAAAGCAAGATTTTTATCTTTTAATACTAAGTTAAAAATTTTATATGAATCGAGTAAACGCATATAATATCACGTCTACTTATAAAAACGCGTATTGACTTTGTATGACTCTTTTATTTTTGTTTTATCTTCTTAGAAAATCGTATTATTCAGTCCCTACTGCAGATCCAAAACTTTTAGAGAATAACTACGCTTTAATTTATTCAGTCCCTATGACTTCTGCGAATGCGAATGCGATCTTTGTTGTTTTCTTATAATCGAAATAATATTTATAAAACAAAGACCAGATATTTTTCCATTCAAAGTTTTACCGTAAACAGTTTTTTTTTTTACAACAAAAACTATATATGATATATGTATCATCACGTGAACTGAGTTGCCATGGACATCTCATGAACACAGTTACCTGTTTTAGAGTCATGTAATATTACATGTTTTCTGCTATTTATTTCTGAATTTTGTTTATAATATATCACATATAAAATGTTGATTTCTGAAAAGTTGACACATAAACAAGAAATGTTGGTTAAAGCCATGCTTCTTTGTTAAACATCCAAACCAGATATTCAAACAATTTTCTTTGTTAATAATAACTTTTTTTTTATCAGCAAAATGTTAGTAGTAGAAACAGTAAGAAAATGCAAAAAAGAATAAATCGATTAAAAAGGTTAAAAATAAATTACTTGTCCTTTTTTTTCTTTATCTGAATGGTGGAATTAGATAATAAAAA
>CM051390.1:17233401-17283401 GCA_028015245.1 Cardamine occulta
TGTTTGTAAAAGTAAGTCATGAATCTAAACGAATATAATGTAAATAAAGAAAAAAAAACAATTTAAGTTGTTTTTTTATAAACGAATCAAAGCTTAAACCTTTTTCTTTTCTAAAGAACAGACACTGCTAGATTCAGAACTCTTTCTGATGGCTCAAATAAAGACTAACGGACGAGTCGGAAAATTCAATTTAACAGACAACAACAATTATTATTATAGGTCACACAAAATCTTATAATTTATTCTTTTGCGTATGTATGAAACATACCATTTTTTGCATATATATATATATATTGAAGTGTATGTAAAATATAAACAGTTAGAGATACGCGTACAACTTTTATGATTGAAAAGGGCAAAAAAGTGAGAAAGTTGTATTAGTCACTTCTTCCTTACCTTTTCTCTTTGAATTTTCTTCGCTCTGCGGTTTCCCCACCTTTTTATATTTACTTTTTTTTATCTTCAAATTGTTGATCCGAAAGTTCTCTCCTTTTCCTTTCCTTTATTATATTATTTTTAATTAAAATTTATTCTTTCTAAAAAGCCATTTTTTGTGATCCATTTGAAATCCCAATTTGTCTACTTCTCCCAATAATTCTTTCAGATTTTTTTTCCCTACTTTAAAATCAGAAATTAAAATGCTACTTTTTTTTCCTCCTTGTCTTATAAAAACCTATCTAAAGCCTTTTCATTTTTTTCTGGCCGGTGGGATATTCTTTAAATGAGTTCAGCCTAAATCCTATATATTCCCTTCTTTTTTAATTTTCCGATCAGAAAATTTTGAGGAACACAGTTCATAAAACTGTCTGAATAATTTCATAAACCCAACTCAAAAGATTCAATTTTTTTCTTTTTCATTTCCTTATTAGCCTTCAAAAATAAAATAAAAAGATTCGATTTTTACATTTTCCCCAATTTTTTAATTCACACATATAATTGAAGAAAGAGGAACAGAGAGAGATAACAAACAACACAAAGAAGAAGAAGAACGATGAGAGCCGGTTTAAGTACGATCCAACAGACTCTGACGCCGGAGGCAGCCACCGTATTAAACCAATCAATCGCCGAAGCGGCGCGTCGTAATCACGGCCAAACTACACCTCTCCACGTCGCCGCCACTCTTCTTGCTTCTCCAGCAGGGTTTCTCCGACGAGCTTGTATCCGATCTCACCCTAATTCATCTCATCCACTTCAGTGTCGAGCCCTCGAGCTTTGTTTCAGCGTCGCTCTTGAGCGTCTCCCCACCGCAACAGCTACTCCAGCTAGTGATCCACCGATCTCAAACGCACTTATGGCGGCGTTGAAACGAGCACAAGCTCATCAACGCCGTGGATGTCCTGAGCAACAACAGCAACCGTTATTAGCGGTTAAAGTTGAGCTTGAACAGCTCATTATCTCGATTTTGGATGATCCGAGTGTGAGTCGGGTTATGAGAGAAGCTAGCTTTTCAAGTCCCGCCGTTAAAGCTACAATTGAATCGTCGTTGAGTAATAATAATAATTCGTCTAATCCGACGCCGATTCCGAGTGTTTCTTCAGTCGGTTTGAGTTTTCGACCCGGTGGTGGAGCTCCGATTACCCGTAATTCGTATCTTAACCCACGGTTACAGCAAAACGTTTCGTCGGCACAATCAGGGGAAAAGAAGAGTGATGACGTGGAACGGGTTATGGAAATATTGGGTCGGGCGAAGAAGAAAAACCCGATTTTAGTTGGTGATTCGGAGCCGGATCGGGTAATTCGTGAGATCTTTAAGAAAATTGAGGTTGGGGAAGTTTTGAATTTAGCGGTGAAGAACTCAAAGGTGATTCATTTAGATGAAATCAATTCTGATAAGGCTGTGAGGATCAAGGAATTAGATGGGTTGCTTGAGACCCGAATAAAGAATTTGGATCCTGACGGCGGCGGCGGCGGAGGAGTAATTCTCGATCTTGGAGATTTGAAATGGCTAGTGGAGCAACCTACCTCAACGCAACCGCCGCCAACGGTTGCGGTGGAGGTAGGGAGGACGGCGGTGGCGGAGCTACGGAGACTTCTTGAGAAATTTGAAGGAAGACTCTGGTTAATCGGAACTGCAACGTGTGAAACTTATCTAAGATGTCAAGTTTATCATTCATCAATGGAAATAGATTGGGACCTTCAAGCTGTGTCGGTGGCAGCTAAAGCTCCGGCGTCTGGCGTTTTTCCGAGGTCTGTCAATTTTCGTTTTTGCTAAAGAAAAATCTCATCTTTTTGATGAATTTTTTTTCTCACTTAGATTTCATATTTTATGATTCTCAGGCCTGCGAATAATTTGGTATCGTCGGCTGAATCATTCACGCCGTTGAAGAGCTTTATGACTAGGAATAGAACATTGAAATGTTGTCCACAGTGTTCACAGAGTTACGAACGAGAGCTCTCTGAGATTGAAGCAGCGTCGTCTCTTCCAGAGGTTAAATCAGAAGTAGCTCAACCGAAACAGCTACCACAATGGCTCTTGAAAGCTAAACCGGTCGATCGTTTACCGGTAAGTTTCGGTTCTTGAATCTTCTCTTCCACAATTGCAATGGTTTTATTTATCAGTTGGTAATGTTTTTGATTACAGCAAGCAAAGATTGATGAAATGCAGAAGAAATGGAATGATGCGTGTATGCGTCTTCATCCTAGCTTTCATAACAAGAACGAGAGGATTGTTCCTGTTCCAATTCCGATTCCTATACCGTTGACAACAAGCTCTTACGTTCCCAATATGCTTCTTCGTCAGCCATTGCAGCCTAAGTTACATCAACCCAATAGAGAGTTACGTGAGAGGGTAGTTTTGAAGCCTATGAGCCCTTTGGTGTCTGCTGAGCAAGCCAAGAAGAAGAGTCCTCCCGGGAGCCCGGTTCAGACTGATCTTGTTCTTGGACGAGCAGAGGTTTGTAGTATATTGTGATGAAAATGTTTAACCGATCGAAATCTCAAAGATGTTAATTCGGTGTACTCTTGTGTATTTCAGGATTCGGAGAAAGCTGGTGATATGCAAGTTAGAGATTTTCTCGGTAGCATATCGTCGGAATCAATGCAGAACAATGAGAAGATCAGTGTTTTGCAAAAGGAGAATCTTGGGAATTCGTTAGACATTGATTTGTTTAAGAAGCTATTGAAAGGAATGACTGAGAAAGTTTGGTGGCAGAATGATGCAGCAGCTGCGGTGGCTGCAACGGTTAGTCAATGCAAGCTCGGTAATGGGAAACGACGCGGTGTTTTATCAAAGGGAGATGTATGGTTATTGTTTTCAGGACCTGATAGAATCGGAAAGAGGAAAATGGTGTCAGCTCTTTCTTCCCTTGTGTATGGGACCAATCCGACGATGATTCAGCTCGGGTCTAGACAAGATACCGGAGATGGGAATTCTGGTTTTCGTGGTAAAACTGCATTGGATAAGATTGCGGAAACTGTTAAGAGGAGTCCTTTCTCTGTTATCTTGCTTGAAGATATTGACGAAGCAGATTTGTTGGTGCGTGGAAGCATAAAACAGGCGATGGATAGAGGCAGAATACGTGACTCGCACGGTCGTGAGATCAGTTTAGGTAACGTAATCTTTGTTATGACAGCGAGCTGGCATTTGGCAGGGACTAAAACATCTTTACTAGACAATGAAGCGAAACTCCGGGATTTGGCGAGCGAAAGCTGGCGGTTAAGGTTGTGTATGCGGGAGAAATTTGGGAAACGACGAGCTAGTTGGCTTCGTAGCGACGAGGAGAGGCTGACGAAACCAAAGAAAGAGCACGGATCAGGTTTATCTTTCGATTTGAACCAAGCCGCTGATACGGATGATGGTTCTCATAATACAAGCGATCTAACAACAGATAACGAGCAAGAAGATCAAGGTTTTAGCGGAAAGCTGTCGCTGCAATGTGTTCCGTTTGCATTCCACGAGCTTGTCAGCCGTGTAGACGATGCAGTAGCATTTCGAGCGGTTGATTTCGGAGCTGTGAGACGGAGAATCGCAGATACATTATCAGAAAGATTCGCGGGAATCGTAGGCGAATCACTATCGATAGAAGTCGAGGATGAGGCACTTCAGAGAATCTTGAGCGGAGTGTGGTTAGGCCAAACAGAGTTAGACGAATGGATTGAGAAGGTGATTGTTCCGGTGCTGAGCCAGCTTAAGGCTCGAGTGTCATCTTCTGGTACTAACGGTGACCGTACTGTTGCTCGGCTTGAGCTTGATTAATGTTCCGGTGAAAGGAGCTCCGGTGATTTACTGCCGACAAGTATTACGTTGGCAGATTGAAATAGAGAACAGAGTTTTGTTGTTGCAGTCGAGTGTGGAAGGGCAGAGATGTAAATATGTCTCAACTGGTTTTGGCGGGGGAAAGAGAAACAGTTAGGGGTGAAAACAGTAAAAAGGTGTCTATAGTTCTTTTTTTTTACTCCACACACTAGTTTTTTTTTTTGTGTGTTTATGTACGGTACGGGAAGGGTGATTTATGTAGCAAATTATAGATATTTATTTGATAGATAAATAATAAAGATTAATAAAATTGAATTTCTCAATTAAAAAAAATGAATCTAAAGAAGTTGGATAGATGCGTGAAACAACTGTATTTTAGTTAGTCTTCGTTCATCATACGGGGACCATTTGGTTATTATTGTTTTAAGAAAGGTGTAAAAGTAGATTTTTCTTTTTTTTTTTTAGGTAAACGCGCACTGTTAGTGGTAATTCACGTTGCTCTAAGTTTCTTGCATTTTTCTATGCAGAACGGGAAAAAAAATGTAAAAGAAAAAGACAAAAATGGAAAAGGGAAACAAAAAGTTTCCAAAAAAAGAAAGATAACACACTTAAAAAGGTGAAAGCTAAAGAAGATAACAAAAAATATTAAATTAAAACAAGGCTGGTTCACTGAATGATGAACATTGCATGTGTTTCGTCACTGAATGATAAAATCTATACTCGCTTATAACAATTGTAGTTAGTGCTTACCTGTTACAACTACAAAAAGGTATGACGCAAAAGTCTTATAGATTTAATAACACTTCTATTAAAATATGTAATCTAACATACAAATGGTTAATTGTCTGTTTGCGTTGAGATACTATACTATTGTAATGTGAAATAAAATAATTATTGATTTATATAGAGTGATGATTTTTCCCTCATACTTTTCTTGATCATTTGTGCCAAGATCCGACAAATTTGTTGGGTATAAACCTATCATATTAAACATTTGGATGGAAGTGCAAAGCCAATTTGTCCTATAACGAAGTTGTTATAAGCGAGTATAGATTTATAAATTTGCAGTTAAGTTGATCGATCAGGTTAGATTATACTTATTTAATGCATGCGTTTCTAAAACAATTAAATAATGTAAGCTCAATAAATGTGAGAAAGATGGCAACTTGTAAGAAAAATGGAGGATTTGCTATAAATTTTCTTGACGGGGTTGATATGGACAACTCAACTTCTTGTAGAGAAAAGTAAACTGTCTTCTAGTTCATAGCTCTCACGAAATATCTAAGTGTTTAAACTACATTAGGCGATGATGATCCATGGGAAAAAAATTTACATAAAAATAAAAAATAATTGATAAAGACTATATCTAATAGATACATCAGGTTCAGGTCTATTTGATATTCACATTGGTTTATAGGTTCTTTCTGTGGTCCAAAAGCTATATTTATACATACATAAATTAATTAATTAATTTTTATTTTTCTTGCCGGCCATACATAAATTAATTAAAATGATGAATTTTAAGAGAGAAAAAAATCATGAATTTATTATTTTTAAATAAAAATCAGTTATCACCAGACACTTTTGTAGACTCGGTCCAATGCAGAAATTGGGAATAAAGCTAACCATTAAACAATGTAGCAGGATGGGCCTGGAGATAACCCAATAAGGTAGACCGATGAATCTTTAAATCATGTAAAACGATCAAGAGGGTCATTTTATTCTAGTAACGTGCTCTATCTCAAAAACTAAATATCTTAAACTAAATTTACTTATATTTCAGGCTCAGTTGTAATAAAATCTGTTTTTAACTCATGTTTGAATTTGTCGAGAGATTCAATACCAAATCCAAATTTTAAAGTGAGTGAAACTGAGTCACATTTGACTAAAAAGAAAAAAAACATATCCCATCATTTTCAATTAAACATGCAACACACCTTAAATTGAAAGACAAAGAAGTTCACAACTTTAAAAGCTTACATAAATCTCAGAAATAAGATAGTATTAAGTTTCCATAAAAAAAAAATCCTAAAGACAAAGGTTGTTTCATCATTCATAAAACTTAAACAAGAAACACGATAAAATAAAAGTTTATCATTTCTTAACGAAATGAACTTTGATGGAACGAACAACGTCGTGAACTCGTATAACCTCGCATATGATCACGTCTCCCGGCTTGGTATTGTTCCTTTTATACATTTCCTCCCATTGGTAAACCACAACACGATCTTTCCAGACTCCAACCTTCCTCTCTAATACTCCAAATTCGTCGATGAGATTGATTGTTCTGCCAAACTGTAAGACATAGTCTATGATTACTTGCATAGCAATTACCTACAAAATCAATCAAGAAAAATGATAACACAATATCAATATAAAGGACAGATAATAAATATATCACAACAAAGCAACTAAGAGCTATAGTAAGAAAGCTTGACCAAAACACGTCTCGAACCCGATGAAGTTGAAATGAAGAATGGGTTTTTGGCATCATTAAGATAGGCTGTCGGATCAGCAATAGCGGCAAGATCCTTTTTCACAGACCCAACAACTGAAAGATCACTCATATTTTAGAATCAATGCATTTTTTTTTATGAGGACAAAATTATGAAAAAGTTGTTTAATTTTACCTTTCTTGGAACTTCCACGAGCATTGTTAACTTCACAAATTGCTGCTCCATAATCACTATCGTCACTGCTTCCCAAAGAAAGAGAAATGATTTTGTTCTCAGAGCTATCTTCTTCCATGTCCTGATGATCATCATTATCACCACTTGTCTCATCTTTATCAGCTGAAATTTCTTGAATAATGACAGGATCAGTTGCATTCACAAGATGTCCATTCCGGTAGATGCGTACCCAAAAGCCGCGGGAACCATCATAGGTGAATAAGACAAAGTCTCCATCAATGAGACCATTATCTTTGGCAAACTTAGACCAACCATCTTGGAAGCTAGTAATCTCTTCTTCGCTCATTTCCCATTTGACAGTCCAGAAGTTGCCTTCTGGCTTACGGAGAACAGCTGTCCGAGGGAGAGGCTTTGGATAGTACTTGTTGTGAGCACTTGAGATTTCCTACCAAAACAAATGACAATGACATTAGTGAGATAGAACAGTGGAATCAGAACACAGAATGTTGAATGTAGCAAACCCTAAGAGATCACAAAACAGAAACCAAATCCTAAGAGATCAGAAACAGAAACCAAACCCTAAACAATCAGGAACAAGACCAAACCCAAAAATTCAGGGGACAGAAACAGAGCTAAGCGAGATGGAGAATAGAAGAACCAATATCTAAACAAAACAAAACAGGACTGGAACTCTTCTACTAACGTAGTAAGAACAAAGAACACAAAGATACAAACCATTCACGAACAATCCAATCAAAATAATTCGTTTTCAGTTGTCTAAAACTCTTTTACTAAAGTAACAAGAACACAAAGACACAATCCATTCACGACTAATCCCATAAAAAATAATTCATTTTCCAACTGTCTGTAACTCTTCTGCTTACGTAGTAAGAACACAACGACACAAAACATTTACGATCTTATAGCATTCTAAACTCTAACAAGAAATGTAATTGGGAGAAGAAAGAAAATAAAATAAAAACAGAGAGAAGAAAGATATAGTAGTTACCACACGTTGAGAGTGTAAATGGGAGTTGTAGATTCTGAGGAAATCAGTATATGGAGAAACAAACTCATTTTTTTCTTGTTTCATCTTCGTCTTCTGTTTTGGTGGAGTCTAGGTCCGAGAGATGCAGGAACTCATCACTGATCAGGCTTTAAATGAAATCTTCAAGCTATTGTGGAGAAGAACATACAACAAATGTGTCTAGTGGTTTGTAGTCAAAGTCGTAAAGCAATTGTTAACTACGTCACTTCTTCATTCTGGCTTTGGCAATCATAAGGACATATATGCAGAGAGCTTTGACAGCTATGCCAGCCAAGAACTACCAAAATAGAACTTCTACAATTAAAGAAAATGCAATTAGAGGAAAACAAAAATAAAGAGGCAATTCTTTTCTTTCTTGTTTTTGTTAAATTTTTTTCTTTTTTTTGCTTGTCTTTCTTTCATTCTTAGTTTTAAAATAATAGCTTGTAGATTTTTTTTTTTTGTTTTTCATACTTATCAAGAAGAGTAAACAATGGAAATTTTATCAAAAAAGCAATGGAATAGAAAAGTACATTTACTTTGACCCAAAAAAACAAGAAAAGAAGTACAGGTACTTAAAAAGCAAAAAAGAAAAATCTGGAAAATAGTGTATAACTGACTAACTGTATATGTATATCCAAATTAAATGAAAGCCCAATATGAACTCATGACACAAATATAGGCCTATAATGGGCCGACATAAAACTCCAATAAGTGGAACACAAGACGCTTTGAATATTTTACATAAGAGTCGAAAAGTTGAAGTTAAAAAGCGTGAACACAAGTTGAGAACACTTGTTGTTGTTCGTCATATTAATACAAGCATTCACAATTGTGTTCACCCAAATGCAAGATTAAAACATTTAATAGCTTACAAATCCGAGATCAGTAGTAGAGAAAAGTTTAATCGCCTTCAATTCAATTGAACGAAAACTGAATTTTTATTTTTTTTAATCTAAACATCATTTACATATAAATGTCTCCTTAGATGCTATCAGGATTTGGTTATGTTAGTATTTGGGAGCTTTTAGTAAATGATCTTAGATATTGAAGATAATCAATTCAGATCTCTTACCCAATAAAAACAATAATGTACAATGTACTAAATCAATGCAAGCAAAATTCTTTATAAGTATGTTGAAACTCGAGTCACATTGCTAACTAAAAAGAACATTGCATAGTCCTGTATTTAGAGATAGAGTTGGTAATTGGGTGTACTTGTAGATTCTGGACTGTTTCGGTTTCGGGTTCCTCAATCCTCAAAATCCAACGTTGAAGAAGACGATCTCGTTTCTTTCGTTTTATTAATTTGGGTTTTCGTTTTGGGCTATTGTATTTTGGGCTTTGTAAATATTTTCTTTCTTTTTTTGCATTACTTAAAAAATAATAATATTTATGAGTTGACAAAAAATAATTAATATATACTGTACATTCGGGATAAATAAATAAAGACTATCAAAGTCGTCCAGTCCCACTTTCTATATTGGTATAAGAGATTCTTTTGACTTGGACAATCTGAACGTTGAAGAATCGGTAATACTACACTTTCTTCGATTTCGAAAACTTACTTTTAGTATTTCTGAATATAATTAAGAATTAGTAATAACAATATTAAAAGCTCACCAGAGAGAAGAACAGAGAAAGAGACAGAAGATTGACAAATGACAATGAATTGTCACATCCTAACGTTTGTGATGATTACACCTATTTATACATTTTGCAGCTTTTTGTTTCTTCACCTCTTACATATAAAACGCCATTAAATTCAATCAAACTTTCGATTACAGTAATTACTCACCCGTCCCTCGTATTCTTTTTTTTTTTTTTTTTTTTTTAATATCATCTTTAAGATCTTTATATTTATAAAGCTTAGAACAATATCAATCTTAAGGAGTATTTCTTAAAAAATTTACTAAGTAAAACATGTTTGCCATACCAAATTATTAAATAATAAAGTAAGTTATCTTTTTTTTTTTTTGTTACAAGGCATAAGTAAGTTATCTTTTTTAAAAAAAGGTTATAAATGGTCTAATTATACGTATGTATATCTTCAACTAAACTATATATATACAAATTATTCATATTGTTTTGCCTTTTTTTTGTTTGTGTTTGGTTGAGCAAACATTAATTTATTTGAAGAGATAGATAACTAATTTATTATGATAGACAAACTAGAGATGATGTGCATATATGATGTCTATAAAGGTATGATAATTGGTAAAAGAAAAAAACTAGTAAATGATATGATGAAGGTTAGCTAGTTTTATTGATTATTTACACGAGAGAGGGTAGAGAAGGACATAACAAAAGTCCAATGAATCTCCTGTCTAGCTCTATATAAAAGATACGTATTGATTTTGGCGGTTTCAATTTTCAAATTTCCACTTGTCTATTTACTTTAGATTTCTGAAAATGGGAAACCCTTATTTTCTTAGTTTGACAAAAAAAAAAAAAAAAAAAAAGGAAACCCTTATTTTCTTATATAATACGTAAAAAATGAACAGATGAATTTTTGAAGGTAAACAGAGAGAACTAAAATTGAGTCCTCCCAAATTTCGTAATTCAGACGGTAAAAAATGTGACAGAGACCTACAGTCTCTAAAAGTATAATCTTAAAACCGAGGCAAATCTTGACAAGAAAAGTGAGCACAAAATTTCATTCTCCTCTTATTTTTTTTGGGACTCGGCCAATTTTTTCTTAAGAAATAATTTTTGCTTCAAAAAACCTATTAAAAATTTAAATAGTAATAGTAATCCCTTTTAAAACTTAAGTAAAATAGTTTGTTCAATTTTTTCGTACGTTTCATGTTAAATGCGGAGCAAAAGTCATAACTATATGTGATTTTGTACTACAAAATTAGAACGCATTAACTATATGCTTTACCCAAAACACAGTCTTTACGATATAAAAGTGCTTCGCAACTCGAAATTCGTTTAACGTGTAATTTCAGCTATCGTTCGAAAGGGCACTGTTATTTATATAAATAGACTCTCTGACTATTCGTCGAATCAATTCTAAATAAATTTAGTGTAACGTGTACACGTACATAAATGGATCTTTCATCTTTGTGTTTTCTTGCATTTTTTCCCTATATTTTCATTCCTAAATTTAAAATTGGAATTTACATACCGAAACTACCTTGTAGTAGTATATTTTTTCATACAATCTACTGGTATATTATTGTTTTTTTAATCCCTCTCGCTTTCATTAATATATATATATATATATATATATATATATTATTGATGTTCATGCTCTTATTTCCCTATATAAACGCAAACTTCAACTGCCCATCTCACATCATCACTTCAGAGCAAAAGCATCATATCATTCCTCTTCTTCATGATCATCATCATTATCATAATGATCATGATATTTATGAGCATAATGATGATCATTTCTTTCTTTCAGTTTCTTTTAGTCTCTCCATTACACCATGGATGCACTTTGGAACGTAGAAGTATCTCATGGAGAAGAGGATTTCTTGGACATTAGTGTTCCTTTGGCATTATCCTTGCTGAGCTTTTTTTTTCTTATAAATCATCAATAGAAAATTCTTCTATAATTTAGAAGTTTTTTTCTTGACCTTGCAAGGCTTAATAGTTTTGTATTGTTCTTTTGTTTTCTTTCATCTTTTGCTAATTTTTGTATTTTCTTTTGTATTGTTTTGATCTTTCTATTCCTCCTGAGCTTTAATGTAAATTTGTTATTAATCCCATAGTTTCTCAATTTCTAAGTTGCTATATCAAACGTCTATCTAAATATCTGTAATCTTTATTTGTTTCTTAAGGTTAATTTGGATAAGTTATTCAAGTGATGATACCTTAACCATGTTAATGTTCATGAGGCTCCACAACAAATACACACTCACACATAATATATACGCATTATTTCAATGTAATGGCAGCGCCAAATTAATCATAATTATTACAACATTTTCAATTATTACAAAATGAATAATCACAACCATTCACAGAACCAATTAGCACTTTTTTTCTCCCAAAAAATTGGGAACAAAAATTTAAAAAAAAAAAAAAAAAAAAACAATGACGAATGCATTTGAGTTAGCAAGCATGTCCACCGGTTGTAACACAATGGTTAAGTGCAGAAAACCAAGAACGTTTTCCTTCAACTTGTGACGTTGATCGCCTGAATCCTAAACCGGATCTTGAATATGATCCATTCATTAACCGGCTTTGCGGTTCATCAACATCTGAGCCACCAAGGCAGAGACTTGGAGGAAACCGATGGCAGCTAAGGGATCGAAACGATGATGGTCTAACGGATGGTGGAATTCGAGAGTCGGTTCTTGACACAACTGATCTACAACTGTAGTGAGGGTTAGTGAGAAGAGCTGTGTCTAAGACATCAGAGGAGCAAGTGCAGAAGGATAAGGAGATGCTTGTTCTTGATGATGTTGATGTGGTGGTTGTTGTTGTTGTATGGGGAAGTTTATTGAAAGAGACAATGCCGTTGCGACAGAGAGGACATGGGACTGAGCCTGGTGTGGCTTTTGATGTTTTTGACGATGTTATGTTTGTGGTGCTAAGGTATAATGCACAGTTTGTACAGAACTCATGACCACATCCTGTTATATTGTCACACACAAAACAATCAATTCAATGTTCTAAGGAAGATCAGTTTCGGTTGTGAAGTTGATACATTACCATCTGCGGCTACGGTGCATTTTCTTTCCAAACAAACGGCACAAGGGTCACGACATGGACTGAGACCATCGTTTTCTCGCCAGCCGCATTCTCTGAAATCCAAAAAACAAAAAAGAATAATCAACCTCCAAGTTTCTTGTGATCATATCGGGTGTTTCACTTAGGTGAGAGGGGAACATACTGAGCAATCTTGACAATGCTCATTAGAGGAAGGCAGAGGAAAGGAGAGGGGACTTTTGGCGGATGGCTTTGTGGCTGATCTGTGGTTGGGTTCAGGATTTCTTCCAGCCAGTTCCGGTGCCATGAGCGAGCAACCATTAATGGTGTCCATCTAAAACCAAAAACACCAAACGTATAAAGACATTGCGGTTTACATCAAACTGTTGGATTGGGTTTTGCAGGTAGAGCAATGGAGAAAAGATCTAATACCCGTTGGAGTTTATTGCAGCTAAACAGGCACCCTTATTGATCAAAAGCTAAGAAAAACAAATGCCAAATGAATTCATATCTCAACTTAAAATGAAACATAACACATCTTTTGGCATCATGATTGTATACCTGACAACACTGCGTGTTTCCGCCACACGAAGCATAATGGAGAGCTGTACTCCCAGCACCTTTAATATAAAACCAAAGAGCCAAAGCCAAAAACAAACTACAGATATAAGTTTTTCACTTAAATAATCTCTCAATTCATCAAACATCAATTGAGGAATATGATAATAACCTATAAGATCTATTGTGGTTCCATCTTCCACAGTGACCTGAGTAACTGAAGCTCCCAAATCCAAAAGTAACTGCACTGTTTCTATGTGTCCATTCAAAGCCGCCACATGAAGAGGTGTGATTCCTCCATCTGCTGCTCTGTTGATCACTTCATGAAGAACACTGCACACATTCAAAGAACACAAAGCACATTCAATTAATCAGATGACTAAAGCATTAGCTTAACTCTTCAAACAAAACAAAACAAAACAAAACAAACAAACTTTTGACCTTGGATCAAATCCAGCAACTGAGGATTTATTATTCTTCAAAAGACTCCAGCAATTGGGAAGACTTGGTATATACTCCGAAAGCAAGATCCTGATACACCGAGGGTGACCATTTAGTGCCGCGAGATGTAGAGCAGTACCACCGTTTAAGTAATCTGATCTATGAATCTAAAAACCCGAACAATCAAGAAACACACAATCATTATCTCAATCAATCACAATCTATCAGAAATCACAATTTTAGAGTTGATCAAAATCCTTACATTAGCACCAAATAGAATCAGAATCAAAACAACTTCCCAATGACCATGTTGACAAGCTTGCATCAAAGCTGTCTGTTTCCAAAAATTTACCAAAATTCTTGAATTCAGAATCACCTTAAATCACAAAACAGAGTAATGACAACAGCTCTTCTTACCTGTCCACGATAGTTCCGGAGATTAATATCAACTCCTGATTCCACCAACAGAGAAACTATCTGAAGACCAACAACACCCAAATCAGAATCATCATCATCATCATCACAATCACCATAAAGGTCTGAACTTTAATACAAAGTATTGATCTTTCAATATAGGAATTGAAATTAGAGTACCTCATGGTGACCTTGAGCAGCAGAGTAATGAAGAGGAGAGTTACGAACGCCAAAAGTGGAGTAACGAGCAAGTCTTGGATTATAATCTAAGAGAGCCTTAGCTTCTTGTAAATCGCCGTCTCTGGCCGCTGATACTAATCGTTCGCCGGAAGCAGAACAACCAAATGAATTACCGACGAGGCTTAGAAACCTCATCGTTTTACGAAAAACTGAAATTTTGATCGGATTCTCAAAGATGAACCCTAACGAATCATACCAACGACGAATTTGGCGAAGCGACACGAAAAAATGAAAAATCTATTGGATTACTAATTTTCTGCAAGTGATTTTACAAACCCAATTCGAAAAATTCAGCTCGAGCTCGAAAGAATCAGAGTTATATATATATTTCCAATTCGAAGAAATCTGCAACTCTAGCAGTTGAATTTAATTTGAATGATTGCAACAAAAAAAAAAAATTGGTTTTTTTTGTTTCTTCTCTTGTTGTTCTTTAATTCTCTCATGTACAGATAATCATCATCATCATCACGCTTTTTAAAAAGAAGAAACTATAAAGAATTTACCAAAAAAATCAAAACTTTTAGAGGAAAGATCATCCAGAAAACTTCTCTGAAAATCGTAGTCTAGAGACGAAGATTAAAGAATGGAGAAACATGATTAAAAAAAAAAAACAACAACAAATTGGCGATTGTTTATTTCAAACCAAAAATGGAAAAGAATTGATCTTTTTTTTTTTTTTTGAGATACTCCTAATATTTGTGATGGTGACCTTAATTAATTGACTTTAATAATTTTGACCAGAAGAACAAAAAAAAACGAAAGGGGAGAACGTTGTGGCCAGAGGTTCGGCAGCAAAACCAGTTGCCGGAATTCGCGCGTTTTGTTTTAAACAAAATCTCATAAATTCATAGGAGTAATTATAACAATGAGAAAAGACATTCTTCTGGTGGCTTTACCATTTTTATTTCATTAATTTATAAAATAAATTTCGATACTAAATAATAAAAAAAAGAAATAGGTTAATCAAGACTCCAAAGTAACATGAAATTAATGAAAACAAAAGTACAATAATGAATTGTGGAGGGTGCATGTGGGTCGTGTCCTTTCATGGGTATAATTGTAACATTAATGACTTCAAAATTTAATTAATCAAAGACTCCAATCATTAATGTTTTGGTTTCTCCCCAAATCTTTTGTACAGTATCTGTGGATGTGTAAATGAATCATCCCTCCCTCACTCATTCCACTAATATATTTAAACCTAATTATTTTATCAATCATAATGTAAAAAACAGCCATAAAACATAAGAAATATTTTTTTGCCAAAATGCATAACTTTTGGAATATGTAAAGTTCACCCGTAATCTTAACATGTATGGTTTTTTATTTCTCTACTCTCCAATAGTTTAGATTGTGTATGATTTTTGAACATATTTAAAGCTCTATGGACTGTCTAAACCAAATATTATGGTAGTAAAATCTTAGACATTTGATATGTTCAAAATCTTATTAATTAATTAATACTTATCACAATTTAATAAGTTATAATTTTATCACGTAATAAATTATAGTGAGACTCGTTCATATTTAGGGAAAATAGCATTTTTAACTTTGAAATTGTCATATGCTAGCACTTAAAAAAAGTATTACACTACCACTTTAAACCTTCAAACTATTTTTACTAATATTTTAAACCTTAAAACTACCTTCTGCGTTTTTCCACCATAAAATTTATTACAAAATATTTATCGGAAAACTAACAGAATTTCTGACGGTAGTCCGACGAAATATTTTGACGGTAACCTGATGGATTTCCGACCAAATATTTTTGTCGGAATTTTCAAAATTCAAACAGTTGTAGCAACTTACACATTTCCAACGATTTCTGTTGGTTTCTCGAAATCCATCAAAAATTGTTTGACGAATTATCGATGGAACTATTATGTCAAAAATTTGTCGGACTAAGATCACTTCAGAAATTCAGTCAGTTTTCCTTAACATATTCTTGTAGTGAAATTTTTTTGACGGGATCTTAAACCGACGAATTTTCAACAAAATAGTTATGTCAGTAATCAGTAAGACAATTTATGTCCAATTTTTGAGAAACCGTCGGGAATCCGTTGGAAAATATGTACATTGATATAGTCGTTTGAATTTCTAAAATTCTGACGAAACTATTTTGTCGAAAATCCATCGGATTACCATCAAAATTTTTCTAGGGAATAACCGTGGAGAAATTTGATTTAAAATATTAATAAAATATTTATAAAAATTAAAAGTCTTTAGTGTAATACCTATGAAGTTTAAAATACTAGTATATAACACATTCAAAGTTAAAAATGCTATTTCATATTTATGTGGGTGCAAGTTTGGGTCAGAAATTTTCATTTTCAAATTGGTAAGTTGGGAAGTGGTCTTGACTCCGGCGAGTTATGGCATTAAAGTCTAGAACTAAACAACAAAAACTCAATTACTGCGACTTTTTTTTTTTTTTGTCGTCACTCAATTACTGTGACTCTACTTCGAATTTTTGAAATATCTCAAGTGATTGGCCTAATAGAGTCAACATGAAGCCTCTATTCTAGTAACCACTCGGCCCTTTTTTTTTTTCCAACAAGTCATATACATTACACATTGGTTAAATGATTGATTATTAATCAAATCAAACGAACCATTCTAGAATTTGAAACAGCAATAATGGCATAAAGTATGCAAGACATCTATACTGTAAAAAGGAGGACCACAAACAGATACATTGAACGTTAGACATTGCTAGGATGGATTGGCAGAGACAGGTTCAGTGGTTATGGCCTTGATATGGGTTCCTTGTCTCCTTTTCTCTGTCTAACATTTTTCAGACAACTTGATATCTTTGCTATCCTCACACTTTCTCTATACATATAGCTCTGTACCTAAGCTTTGAGTGCAAGAAGTGATGAAGATGGTGAAGTGCAAGAAGGTCAAGCACCATGGTCGCAGAGGACGAAAAGAGCAACAGACTTGTATGCGAAGGAACCTCGCGATTCTTCGTAGGATTGTACCTGGTTGTGAAGAGGTCAACGATGAGGAAGCCTTGTTCCTCAAGTCAATTCAACATCTCATACTTGTCAAATCTCAGGTTAATTTTCTTAGAAAGCTTGCTGATGTTTTTGGAGTCTAAATGAACGTAAGTTCTCAAGTTGTTATTATGCATCATTTATATTATAAAAATCAAGCGAGAGAAACAGAGGAAGAGATAAATGAAACATGGAAGGTAAAGTAAATTACATAGAGAAATTGAAGAACAAGACAGAAAAATTTTCAGTTTTTTTTGTAGAAAGTGAGATCGTATTTTGTACGAAAGGGAGAAGAAGTAGAAGAAGAGAGAGTAAGCAAGTGTTGGATTGTTGTGACCCATGTCTTGTAACGACTGTAATCATCAGCCATGTCTAGTTTGATAGCTCCTCTGTTTGTCTTCAAGACAATGAGATAACAAGTGTCTTCTATGTTGCTGTCTTCGCTATCTGAATCCTTGTAAAGTTCCACATGAACATTCGTCACAATGCCTTAACACACAACACAAACAACAAAACTGAATGATTTACTTGAAGGTTAAGTTAAAACAAACAAAAAAAGATTGAGAAGCTAAGCTACATACTTTCTTTTTTAGTCCTGAGTAGGTTATGTTTCTTCGTTTTAAGAATCACCTGCGTTAAAACAAACCCAAAATCATCAATTAGTAAACGTAATTAGCTAAGAGTAAGGAAGGATTAGAGCCAAGTTAAAACCTTTCCGTCTTTGTTTAAGACCATAGACACTGTCCTAACTTTGAAATCCCCTGTTTCAATCCAAACATTGTTTAGTTTCTCCATGAAACAGAGGAGTTATACAAGAAAAAACAGAGGATTTATATACCATCTGGTGTCTCGACAAAGAGATCTGTTCCTTTAGCAAGAAGGGATGTGTTCTTGTCGAATTCAGGAGGCAAATCAGAGGAGTCTTCAATAGGCAACACAGGTGCAGAACCGTTCAATCGATTGATCTTGCAACATCTTCTTGCTTTCAACGTTGCAGCTCCTCTCAACGCTTATTCGCCAAACACCAATGTCTCAGAAACAGAACAGAGCATTCTTATAGGAAAAAATAATAACCAAGAAGACTTAGTCTTCTTCTTACAAGTTGTAGCTGAGGCAGTGAGAGTAAGTATCTCACTGACACTTGTCCCGGTCATGGCAGAACCAATCATTGTGCTAAGCTGATCTCTGTTTGCTCCCATTGTCTCTGCCATCTGAGCACACTGCGCCGCCACCACAGCTGCCGCAGAAGCCACAACAGTCTCCCTCGTGCTCGGTCTACCGTTTCCACCATCTTTTCCGGCGTTCTCGGAAGCTACGGCGGCGAGAGCGGCTGCTAGACCAGCCAAGGAGACGGCGGCATGGACTTCAGCTCTTTGTAATCTCACTTCTTCCTTTCGTTTCGACTTTATCTCTTTCCACCATTTCTTTATAGACGGCGTAATCTTCCATGGAAGTTTCTACATGCCAAGTTATTATTTTGATTTAGAAACCAATATCGTATATTTCTAAATCAAAACCAAACCGAAGAGCCAAAGGAGTTTTACAAGTTTCTTGCGGAAAAAGCCTTCGTAACTCAATTCCGGATGCATTGCTTGTTGCATCCATATCCATGACTGTTCACATCATTCAACAAAAAAGTATGTGTCACATTTTTTTTCTTTCAATTTTTATAATTCCAGTATTTCGCGGTATATCACCGTTCAAATACTATACCAAACAGTATCCCCAAAAAAATGAAAAAGAATATGAATAATAGGTTGAAAAACTATGAATGTCTGTAGGATCTATGCTATACAATATCCAATTCACATTAGAGATAAGGCTTGATTTTATTATGTTTTGCCTACTTTTATTTTGGTATGAAACAATAATTATACCCAAAACAAAAACTAATTAAGCTTGTACCTTTGCCTAACTGTTAGTGTGATTGAAGTTTCAAATATATATATATATATATATATATATATATATTAGTGTGATTTTTATATAAAGAAACTATATTTATCTTTATCGTGTGATTTTTATAGTGTGATTTATTTCTCATAATATGTTTACCTTAGAAAAAAAAAATGTTTACCTTGACATCATTGGTTTTCCACGAAGGCATTGAGGGCTTAAAATCTGGATCGTCCATCTTCATGCTATTATCCATCTACTTTCACAGTCTTTATAAATTACACTAACGAAAACAAAATTGAAGAACAAATCCCTTATAAAAAAAACAACCTTTGGTTACTTACAGCGCAAGAAACAGGACTCGAGTCACCATGAAACTTGGCGATGGATGTCTCGATGGGAACAATATAGTGGTCGTAGAGGAGAGGATCGGGATGAAGCGATTGAACAGCGAAATTACACCATTCTCGAGATAGAAAGTCCATAGTATCTGGATGTGCCTCTGATGGCGATGGATTACTACTCAACTGATGATGATCCGTTGATGTTAATGCTAATGATAGTTCCATAGTGATCTTTTTTTTTTCTTCTTTTTAGATTCAAAGATTGTGACTTTGAGAAGTTGTGGATTGATCGAATATTTATGTTATGAGTATGAAAGAGAAAATGATTAATTAGTTTAATTTTTTAGTCTGATGTGGGTTCTACATTTCATGGAGAGCATCATTTCCATGGGTGGGAATGATTTGGGCCATGATCAAAGTGATTATCGTTGGATATATATATTTTCTTTATTTATCAAAAAAAGATATGGAAAGGGTTAGTCTTAACTTTCTGTCAAAATGGGAATTAGGTATCTGTAATTATGTCGTTTTATCAATTAGTAATACTTTTGATTTTGATTGGTTAGTTAGCACTCATGGTATTGCATAACTGGATTAACCTATTCTATGAAAATAATCATTGATAACAAAATTCTTCAGACTTCCATTATTACTGCATGCTTTTATATATATATATATATAGTTTTTTTGGTTTCCGTTTTTAAAAATAGTAGTTAATCAAATAAAATATGGATAAATTTGGTACAGTATGTTTTGGTTCAGATTCAGATATATCAAAAAGGATGAGAAGTCTATTCACATCATTGTTATAGAGATATACAATGCTTACTTGAAAATACTTTGTGACTTGTTGATGGAAAAGATTAAACGATTTGACGTGGCATGAATTGAAGTTAAACCAAAATAACTAATTGAACCTATCCGAGAGGACATGCATGTACATAAATAGATGCTAACTTGTTAACCATTATGGAAGCAAAATTATTGACAACAATGAATTGGACCCTCTTCTATCTTTTTCATATATCTTTAAATTGAAACCATAGGTTCAAGCTAAGCACACAACAATAGCATATATTTATTTATAATATATGGACCTCTTTTCCACTTTTCACTCATTCATAAGTGATTTATAGCTGGATTTATATCCAAAAAATATAATATGTATTTGATTAAGGAATTGAAAAAGATTTAGTCTTCAACTATATTAAGAAGTTTTGGAAAACCCAAAACTAACAGTCTACAACATTGATCTGTTGATTCTAAAATAAGAAAGTTCATACACTGAAGATCAAGTGATTTGAACAAGTTATATTTGGAAGTAATCATAGATCTAATAGTGCAAATATATTTATTAATCAGAAAACCGACATTGTATAGATAGATAAGAGGTATAATCATGCACAAGCATGCAATGGATCTTATGCTCTTAGCTTTCGCAAAAGAAGGAAGAGGACAATTTATGGTCGATATGGTTAAAATAACTCTTCCACTTTTTGATCAAAGTTCTTTTTTAACTTATTAACTAAATATTTCTTAATTAATTATCATTTCTAAATGGCTTTAAGTTTCTTTTCCAATATCAAATCGTGTGTTTATCAAATAAAAGGATGGCTAAGTAAAGATGTTATCATTTGACCATGTGACTCTCACTTTAAAGTGCCAACTGCCAAGGGGTTTTTTATGTGTGTGCCGACAGAAAGAGAATATAGCTTATTAATTAATTTAAAAAATTCTATAAAAAGGTTTAAAGATTAGTGCTAAATTAAGCATAGCAAGATGTCGTCAATTTATCTTATAGCAATTTATTTAGAGTCATTGAACCAAACTGGCCGATCCGAAGTCACTCACTCGAGTACACTTATGCCAACCTAAACTGATTTTTTTCCAACACCAAAACATCATAACCCCAAATCCTAATCCTAATCCTACTTTTCTTTCTATTGATATGGGATCATACAAATAGTTGTAAAAAAAAAATTTGGACATACCAATAGATTAGTGACCCTTGGTCTTCAAATTTAGGCCTAATTTTAACCTATCAGTTCGGCCCATTCTAAGCCCAAATTATTAGTTATAATTAATGTTATAACATTCTTTGGAATTTCATTATATAGTATGTCACTTTAATGCGATTCTAAATTAATCTCTGACTTATAACGTATGCGTTAATTTTCGTACTTATAACATATCTATCTATGTATGAGCTACTTTTATTTTTCTTCGACAAAAATGGTTGCGAGCTATTCTTATAATCAATGCCCAATTCTAACGGTTTTTAAAAGAAAATTTAATTCTAATGAATACATGTGTGTACGAGATATTAGTTGTAGAAGTCCTGATAAGTTTCATTGTATAACAAAAAACATTACTTAACCAACTTTAACATCATGATCAGTACATATATACTGCATATAAGAGTAAGACAATCAAATGCTATTAATATTCAAGCTGGTACTCGATAATTCGTTTCGAAGTTTTGTTATATGATAAGATATTGTTACCCTATATATATGTACATTGACTTGCATCTAAATCATTAAAGCTACTTCATCATATTCACAAGAGTGCGAAAATGCATGCACATTTTACATTAATTTATTTGTTCCTACGATCGTACTATAAGTTTCCGGTGACTGAATCAACGGCTGCGAGGGTTCGCATAACGTCCACTTGCACTCGAAGATAGACGATATAATCAAGTGTCTCTCTAATCAAATTATCTTTGTCGTCAATTAACTCGCCTCCCGGCACTAGACTCTTGAGCAACTCCGTACGTTTTCTCACTCCAACTCTCGCCGTGAAATCGCCACTTCGTCTAAGAGTGCTACAACGATTCTTCATCCGACTTCGAGCTTTTCTTAATATTCTACGAGCCATGTGGGGTTTGGTTGTCTTGTTTCCGGTCCTAGAAATGAGAGCGCGGCTCCATACTGTAGAGCCGCTTCTAGTAGCTGCTATGGCTATGTCCGATGATAGTCTTATTGCATTTTTCCTTTCGATTACGTTCGAGGGATGTTCAACAGAAGAATCTAACATTTGGAGAGTAGTTATCCATTTCTTGATAAATTCTTGCTTCGCCATGTTATACGTGTTCATCTCCTGATAAAGTAAAACAGAATTGAATTATCTATATATAGATATAAGGTAAGTACACTGATGTGAAATAATAAACATTAGATTGTATTAGTGCTTTATTCATCCATATTTTAACGGGTATATATATATAATTGCACCTATAGTTCCTTTGGTAGCTCAAGAAGGAGATATGAGACGTTAATGAAATCAATAAATACTCACCTTACGTTTGTTTCTGTTTAATTTAAAGATCCAAGTAGCTCGATTGTGTCTGAAACTTAAACCCTAGAAAGAAATGAGAAAGAGAGGGAGATGAATTAGATTGAAGAGGAGAATTAATAGAAGAAATGAGAGTGTGGAGGGCATTTATTGGATCAAAGGAAAAGAAGAGAAATTAAGAGTGGGGCTAAGAGAGAAAGACAGAGCACATGGACGCACATGGTTCAATATACCCCACTTTCTCTCCAACCCTAAATACCATTTATATTCATCATCATTTTAGCTTCAATTATTTTGGTCTATTTTTATACTAAAATCCGTTTTCCATATCTTATACTCTATTCATAAAACGGTAGGTTAATCCAACATTTGGTTCTGGTATGTGGACTTTCAAAGTTGTATGATTTGATCAATTTCACCACCTTAGAAAAGTAGAGCAACCAGTTAAATATTTCGATAAGATAAGTCACTATATATAGCTTTGAGTTGATTAATTGAAAGACTTTAACCAGGAGTTAAAATCCCATGTTTTTACGGGTGGGGGCATATAAGAAAATAACATGAGGCTGTAACATGCATGTGGTGAACTCTCAAGACTTTCATGCAATGGACCTACTCTCCGGGAAACAAGAACAAAAGACAGAAAAGAAGATTCAACTGAAATACGTACGTGCCAATTTTTTCCACATGGCTTCGATGGACGTTTAATCATATTATATTCATAAATTGACTTCAACATTTTTATTTTTTTTTGTTTTGTGTGCAACCGACTTCAACATTTTCCCTTTTGTGTGTGAAAGACATCTAATACGGTAATACCATTTCTATCCATCCAAATAGGCAAATACCCACTTATTGTTTTACATTCTAGCATTACGAAGATATATAGGTTAACATTGATTCCATTCCGTGATTACTAATTAAATGAGCCATTTTTCGTGCATACATTTATACACGCATACTTTCGAACTTGAACATATATTATGACACGATTATAATACCAATACAAATGAGTAAATTATAAATATCGTTTTTTTGTAGTGTAGGGTAACTAGGTATTTCATATACATGGAACTGTAAACTAGACTCGTAGACGTCTTCAATAACAAGAAATCCGAATTTTTGTGGATTTCAAAGATTAGTTTTAGTTTTGGTCTGCGATTCTTCTGGTTATAAAATAGAAATACAGAATGATTTGGGGATTATGTAGCATCCTCGGCACTCGGCAGGGTTGGATGCAGACACATGTATGGGCCCCAATGCTCCTAAAAAGGCCTAATTCTCTCTCGTTCATCAGCCCATAGCTTCCTCCTTTCTATGTAACTCTTGCTAATTGCTAAATAATGTTTAAAATAAAATAAAACTCTTTACGTAAATAGAAAATTTTGAATAGCTCGTTAGATAAATATATAAGGAGTATATTTTTTTTTTTTGCTAAAAGGATTTTCTTATAAGGAGTATAGTTAATGATTATTTTTATCAAAGGAACTACTGTAAGGAAGTCTGTATATATCTTTTTTAGTCGATATAAATTATAAAAAAATCTACCAATTGTATTTACCTACCATTTCTCTATTTCTCATAACCAAGAAGAGATGCTGTTATGAAAATAAAGATATTTGAAAGATATTTTTACAAATAAAAAAGGCACTTTTCATTAGACTATTGTGAAAATATGCAGTTTAAATTTTTTATTATAAAATATGATTTTTCTAACAACCTTATAAATCCAAGAGGAATTTTTTTGTACTGCTAAATTTTAAGAAGTCCAATTTTCGTTAAAAACAAAAACAAAAAATTGATGTATGTTCATGAAATTGAAGGATACGGGCATGTGGCAAAATACTTAGAGCACCTCCAATGGTAAAAATGAGAGGTTTTAAGAGGGGTTCTTATCATTAAAAATTTATAAACTGTATCAGTAAACACGCGTTAAGAATCCGTTTCTTAAGAACCGGTTCTTATTAAAAAGCTTTTAGAACATGTGAAACGGTAGATATCTTTATTAGAGTTTCTTAGTATTATAAATATTATTAGAGTTTCTTAGTATTATAAATATTTAAAGTGAAAAAAAGATGAGCCAATAACAATAAAACATGTGTGGCCAAAATCTTAGAACCGTTTCTTAAGTAAGAAACTTTAGAAACGTTTTTAGTTTCTCTCTCTTTACTTTATTACTTTTTATTTTTTTTAATCTTTAGATACCCTATAAAAACTCACCGTTGCACATGCTCTTAGAACCGATTCTTAACAAAAGTTCTTAAGTTTATTATTAAAAAATACTAAAAACCCCTCATGAGTGTTCTTGTGGCTGGAGATGCTCTTAATCATTAATGTGTCTTTGACTTTGAAAACAAACACCAAAAGCAATATTTTGGTGATGATCGTCTTTTTCTTTTCTTTTCGGTATATTATTTTCAAATTGTTTTAAAAGAAAAACACACCCACACACACATCTTCCGTATAATACTAAAACAACATAATAATAATAATATTAATGAATGTTTTCAATTAAATTTGAGGAAATTCCCAACCATGCTTAAGAATTAGGATACGACACTCGTGCACTACAAGTCTATAATTAATTAATTTGTTGGAATCTCCTTACATTTTTTTCAACTTATATATTTTTAAGCAAATAACCATCATTTTTCGCGGTTTTATCTTTACCATGTGTATACACATATACCAATAACATCATGCATGTTGATTCAAATGGAGAGAAATGAAAGAAAAAGAAAATGGAGAGAAATGGATGATGGAGATCACATAATTTTTCAGGACACTGCTTCGAGCCTCCCTTAATTATTGGTTATCGATCGATTGTGTTTGGTGAGGAATGCCATAAAAATTTTGGGGATCATTTTCCTTTGAACTTGTCACTCTTGTTGTTCCTTTCCGAGAGCGATAACAAGGAAAAGCCTCACATATTAATATTTGCAATATTGGACCGCATGTGTTCATATATGTCATACGCAAATTACCCTATAGTTAAGTCAACTATTATAATCAGTAAACCACAAAATTAGTCATGTCTTAGTAAGATATATACTTTTTTTTTGTTAACACTCTACTTATATATACCTATAAAATGTATATAGAGGCCTAGTTTCGTATGTACGAATATAAACGCGGTCAAATTAAGCTGTATGCATGTAAAAAAACTGCTCACAATTAAATAAATCACAATAAATTCACATTTAAATACACTAAAGCTTAAAATATAGCGTCGGCATTATGACGTACTTATAAGATGATTAACTAATTAAGAGAGTATATAAATAGAGAAAAAAAAGAATACATAGAGAAAATAGATGTTTTATCCATTTTTTGTTTGATAATCGTTTAATCCATAATTATACCGGTGCTTCGTCTTTTTTCTAGCCACGTGTATATATATGGTGATGGATCTAGAGACCACATACAGAAGAAATACGACGAAGAAGTTGGATTCTTGCTTGGAGTAGGAAAATGTGATCAGCCGTGAGTTGGTAAAGTGTGTCACCGTCAATTTCGCCGGAAAAACTCGCTTCCGGAGCAACCATTCGATGGAGGCGTGTCATGAGCTTCCTTGAGCTCACATTAACCATTACTCTCTTTCTTCTCCGAATGTTAAGTGCTCTACACCTCATTCTTTAGCGCACGAACGGTCTTTTTCGTACGTGCACAATATCGTAATAAATAAAAGCTAGAGAGATAGAGGGACAGAGAGAAAGAGTGTGATAGTTAGAGAAATAATAAGTGGATTACAGAACAAGAGACGATGTGTTTTTATAGATAAGTTGGACCAAGAGATGAATAATTCCCTCACGCTTGATATAGGATTAGGCCACGTATGCACACGTGTGAGTTACATTTGTTACGGATTTAATTACGATATTATTAAGTACTATAAGCTTTGGTTGTAACGGACATGATAGAGTAATCTGATTATGAATTTGACCGCTCAATTTTAGTGATATAACAACAATTTATTGTATGCATATAGTATATAACAGTATATAGAAGACAATAATATTCTTTTTTTTGTTTGCACCATTGCTCATCAGAATTTATAAATTGTAAAAAGAATCGATTTTGTTCATATATATGCGAATTAGTCCATTATGTCCGTATATTCACAGACGATTAGATCAACTGCAATACAACTCTGTATTTTTCTTTGTTTAAGTAAAACAATATTTTAAAAGATCGAAACACTGATTAATTAGTAGGCTTAAATAGCTAGGTTCATGTATAAAGGGACATTCGTTGACCATTTCTCAATATGAAAATTGCTTTCTCAATTAAGAAATCAAATATGCATGTGAATTGAAGTTTCTGTTCTTATAGCAATATATATATATATATATAGTTTTAAATGTTGTATCTAAAAATTACTAAAAAGCCTGAAAATTAGTTTGAGACGATTTTCGTCACAAATAAAAAGCTAGCCAAAAGAAAAAGTCTGATGAAAATTAAGTAAAACTATAAACGACAGCATCGAAAGTTTCATATGGACAATGTTGATGGTACATGATGTTGTGTCTTGAAAACATGTGAATGCTGATGGTATAAATTGTTGTTGCTCGATCGGTTGATCAAATAATACACGAAATAATTAATGGGTAATTAATTGGTCATGCATTATGCATATACGACAAAATCCCGCAACCGTATTGACCAAAACCCATCCATAAGTGGATAGCAATTCGGAAGACTATAAGTCAGTCCACGTTCCAAGCTTCACCTCCACAGGCCAACCAACAAATAATTCTAATACTTACAAAAATTTTCTCAACACATTATTGATGATTACTATTTCAACAACAAATTACGTCGTATGAGTTGATTTATCCTCTATTAATTATAATATCGTACGTAATAGTAAATTAAGTAGCATGAAAACTTTTTCTGAGGTTCGTTTTCCGTTTCTGAAATGTTTTGGAAACACGTTTCTAAAAAATCGTCATTTGGAAACACAATGGAAATGTCTATTTACGTTTTGAAAACACGATGAAAACTTGTTTTATTTTATTTGAAAACTTATTAAATAAATAATTTGAAAACATGAGATATGTATGATATACGTTTTTTTACCTTTAAATATCATAACTAATTAATAAAGTAAAATATTTATTGGATTTTTGTTGTTTCAAATATTTTTTAATCTAGTTTTTATGTTTTACTATATTTTTTAAATTATATATATATATATATATATATGTATTTAAAAGAAAATATATATATATATATATACATATATTCACGTTTTCAACACGTACCCGTTTCCTAATTTTCTAAAAAAAATCGTTTCCGCGTTTCCACACGTTTTACTTCCACGTATCCGTTTCCGTTTCCATGCTATTTATATAGTAATGCTATTTATATAGTAAAGAGACTGTAGAACACTAGTCATTGCGACTAGCGGATAACGTCCAAGAATAATGCAATTTAATGGATTTATTCCCATAATTAACCAATCAAAACTTGATTTTCTTTACTTCAATGTACGAAATCTAATGATATTTTTATGGTTGTTAAATAAATTAGAAGGAAACCATATGCATAATTTAGGCTGTATGATTAGTTTTGCAACAAGTAGCTCCCACTCATACATCAATCATATGTTGTAAAACAATTTTCAAACATGGTCTAATCACAATTATTAAGAAAGAAAAAAGCTACGATTAAGTCCAATATCTATCTTATCATCTTCTAATTAAGGATGTCGGGCCTCTCTATATAGTAATCAATGTCATTGTTAACCTACATGTGGTAGCATAGTAATATTCAATCTAGGACTACGAACCTAATTAAACTCATTGTCGCCTTAGGTTCTATTCCATTGTCTGCAAATACTACTATTTGTATGAGTGAGCCACTTGGCCACTTAGATTTTTGTATGGTTTTTTTTTTTATAATCCGTATTAGATTTGCGGAAACTTTCTTACCAAATTCATCCTCAAACTTAATCGAATGCTTCGACGAATCCCATATATCTGACGTACAAAAAGTCAATGCCGCTGTTGAAACGCTGAATTTTCAAACATATAAACTAATTAATTTGGGTGAATGAGATCAAATATAAATAGTCGTATATGGATGCATAGAAAGAATAAAAAAATAATAAGAAAAGTATATACATTTGGACCATATAGTGAAAAGAAAAGGTGAGTGAAGCCCATGCATGCATGTCTCTTTTACATAATAAAAGACATATTACGTCTTTTTCTTTGCTGAGTTGGTTTCATCGCTCTCATTTTCACATTCATATATAAATCATAATGATAATTACAAAAAATAATTTATGACATAACGTTTCAGTGAGTGTACACGTGTGCTAATGTCCACGTCTACTACATATTATCAACTCTCCAATACAATAATCTCCGTTTTTCTCGGGGACTCATGTGCATCCTCCAATATACGATCGTGTCATATAATAGACATATCCCATTTGCGTACTTAAATAGATTTCTAACATTATCTAAGAGCCATCCTATCTTTTCACATTCCGATTACTCTTTGTCTCTGCCTACACTAGCTTTACATTATTTCGAAACTAGACTAGGGACTGATCCGTAACATTGACAGATATGATGTCTCTTTGATTTCAATAGCAATAATGAATCATGTAAAAAAAACAAAATACACTGCAATATGCAAAACATATAAAGCTTTCTTGCATGCGTGTGTGGAGTTGTCAGATGGGAAGGGTCTTCGATGTGGGACACATAAATTGAATACACCTCACGTGCACACGATTACAACTTGTTAGTTCTTACCTCTTCTCCTTTTCAGCTTCAATCCTTTTCACCATTTTCTCTATCATTCTTGGATCCTACTATTTTATTTTCAACTCCTTTTTCTCTTCTTCAAAACTACTTCTTCTAAGAAATAAACCAATCTTCATCTTCAAAATCTAAGTTACACTTAGAATCTGATTGATCATCAATATCAGTAAACAACAGAAGCAAAAAAAAGTCTTTACTCTGATTAGATATGCAAATTTAAGTGATTAGTTTTTAAATCAAACTTGGAATTGTTTAGTTAGCCAAAAGGATATTACAAGATATTGCTCAATTATAACAGTTTATTGACATACAACAACAACCCATCTCAGAGCAGACAGCTAACATGGCATATTGTTCAGAAAGACACACATCTTTGTCATCCTCATTCATACATCACTTCCTAGAAGCTTATCACAGGAAAAGTTTTTCAATCATAAAACCTATTCTTCTTCTTCTTCTCTCTCAGAGCTCTTGTAACTATTGTATCTAATTAAGTTGTATTTTATAAAGATTACATTGTCTATTATTATTATGTTTACAGTATCTTCACTTAATTGTAACTCTCCTTTGATCTGGCTTCCCCATCTTGTCCTATGTCATATACCAAAAGAAATAACATTTTAGTTTTATAAAACTCTCAAGTCTTAACCGTAAGTATTTAACAGAGTAAACCCTGTTTGTTGAACCAAATAAAATCAACGAATTTCACAAAGCAGTCTTATCTAGTTCGAAGTTGAACAAAATTTGGAGAAAGACACAGCTCTTATCCATGTCCTCGGAACAAATCAAAATTTTCAGTTTATACCATGAAATTTGCCACTAGATATCTGACAAGATTCAAGATCGAAACTCACTTTATATCTCTAGAATGAAGAACAAAAAGAACAATAGATGAGTATCAAGGGCCACAAAAGAAACCAGAACCTGTCTTACGTTTGTCTTAGAGTCTATAATCTCTTCCAAAATCCCAAAGAACTCCCAACTAAATCAATTGGTCGAAGACCCATAAAAACTCCCCCCAGCCACTCCTAATTATACTAAGTACATTTATGCTTATCGACATCTCACTGGTCGAGGAATATTAGACTTGTGTTACTTAGCATCCCTAACGTTTTTAAGAACTCATTAACAAGACCCATTTGTAGCAATCAATCAACATACCTGGTAGAGATGAAAAGGATGGAGAAAGATCCGTTCCAGTTCGTTATCCTTCTAAGATGATCTTTCCAATATGCAATGTCTGTTCTGCAACCTTTGACTGGAGACTCCTATAGTTGTTGTCTTCCCTACTGGTTGATACTTCCATCGTAACCAAATCTGTAATTTGAAATTTCCCTGATTCAAAAGCTATCTTAGTGCCAGTGCAGAATCTAAGATAGTCAATCACAGAGAGAAGATGCTTAAGGTAAATAGAAAAAAAAAAAGCTCTGACCTTTAAGTGAAGAACCAAGCTTTGGAGGTGAGATCATTGGTTGGTACATATAAAAATCAGATTTTAGATATTCCTTAATAACCCTCTCAATCCCCAGTGACTCAAACCCTAATATCCCAAAATTGGCAAAATTTTGATCAAAGCCTATTTATGAAAATCAAACAACAGAGTTGAATATAAATCCTAAAGCATCACATCACATTCTAATAGCAAAAATTTCACAATCGAGAAACCATACATTACCTGCTATGGAGATGTCATCTGCTTTCGATGAATCGGAATTAGACGGCGGATGCGACTGTATCTGCGGCGTCGTGAGCGGTGGAGAATTGGAAAGCAGAGGAGCGAAAAAGTATGAATCGGATTTGAGATTGGTCGCAATACTGCTCATAAGTCTTGTCTTCTTCCTCTTGAGTATTTTTGGAGCAACCAATGAACTTCTCTTCGTTTCTTTCATAATTAATTCAATCTCTCTATTGCTTGAGGGAAACGATCCGACTAAAGATACTTCGACGACGACGACGACGACGGAGAAGAAGAAGATGAAAGATGAGGTATTGGAGGAAGGGTTTAAACGCCGTCTGGTCACAGTGAGTCACACGCGTCGCCATTGTCTCACGGTGTTTTGACAGATAGATGCTCAAGGAAGTGCCACGTGTCATGCCTAACGAAGCTGTACAAAAAGCTCTATGTATAAAACAGAGGTCGTGTTTATGTTTTGACCTTTATGGGCCTGATCTAAGCCCATATTAATTAAGTTGGGTTATCATTCAAAGCTATTAATGTTTTGATTTTATCGGGTTTATACAATTCAAGTTTTTTTTTTTGGGTAAAATTATACAATTCAAGTCATCTCTTGATTTATCATAAAACCCCAAATTTCAAGCACATGGCATAAATTTTGATATGACATACACAATCTAAGTACGAAGAAAGTTAATTTAATAGTAGGATAATTTTTAAATATGGCGATAAAAGTGACCATATGGAGATAACATGTTGTAAATTGCACATATGGAATAAGATGAGACATGAGATAATGGAATGTGCTTGAAGCCTTGAACTATAACACCATCGCATGATTATATCATGACGTATGCGTAATGTGTGATCTGAAGAAATATACGCGTGAAATAAGATTGAATAAAAATAAAACAAAAAATAGTTTTGTTATAATCTACTTTTCGTGTTATTAAAACGTGTGTTATATGACTTTTCGTGTTAATAGAGATAACGTGTGTTATTTAATTGCAAGAGCAAGTAGGGAAGCAAAGGTGAGTAAACCAAATCCAAATAGACAAAAGTCACAAAACGTGAGGATGCATGTTGGGTTGTTATTGTTGGATCCAAATGCAAACAATTTGAAAGGCCCATTCATCTAATGTTTCGCCCACTTGCCACTTCCAATTTGTGTGTATATAACTTTTTGTATACTACTACTAGTACTAAATAATGGAATGCTAGATATTTGTTTTAAGTTATACATACTATGTGATAGGTTTAATATTAAAATTTACGGCATAAGTTATACAAAGCGTGAGGATTCATGTTGGGTTGTTATATATGGTGTACAAAATTTACGGAAATTTTATATTCTTATTTTTGTTATTAACAAACAAGCACATATACTGTACGTCATTTTACGTAGTCGTGGATATTTTATTATATGAAAATCCACGTGGAATATCTAGGCTATCATTTCCCAACAACAAGGCCCGATGTGACTTTGTAAATCAATCTTTATCAAATAAATCATATAAATAATAACGGCAGATTGTAGTTGCTAGTTGGGGAGCTCGAAACTTAGTCGTAGACTTAGGGGTGGGACGAGTATCGCAAAATTTTGCTTTCTTTGGCCCGTCTTTATGCGGGTAGTTAATAATTGATCATTCGCTTAAACGAGATCAAGAACCGTTAAAAATTCCACTACTTGCAAGTTACTTGCCCGTTATTTGACCTATTTTTTTTTTGCGAGTAACGGTATGGTAATCGGGTAATAGTGGTGTGTAACGGGTATAGAGACGGGTAATTGCGAGTAATTGTGGCGGGTAGCGGGTATAGGGGTGGGTAATTGCGAATAATTATGGCGGGTAGCGGATATAGAGACAGGTAATTGCGAGTAATTGTGGCGGGTAGCGGGTATAGAGGCGGGTAATTGCGAGTAATTATGGCAGGTAATGGGTAACGGGGCGGGTAACGGGGCAAGTAACGGAAAAAAAATCCGCCTTGATACTTGCCCCGCTACTTGCAAGTAGTTGAAAATCCCGCCTTGTTATTTGACTTGCACGGAGCGGATACCCGCTTTTGCACGGGGAAGCGGGAAGGCGGTAAGGTAATTGTGCCCACCCCTACGTAGACTTCATTATTCTTCTCCTATTTCCTCATTTAACGGATTCTTTTTTTTTTAACTCTTTGCTATAAACTGATTTCAAATTTCAAGGCTAACCGCCTACACTTAGACTACTCTCGTTCACATTTCAAGGGTAAACAGACAGACCATGCCCATATGAAGAAAATAGAAATACTCGTCTATGGCCTATTTTTTTTGTTGTCAAATAAAGGCTCTACATTTCTATAAATTAATTTTATACATTTATTCTGAAATGCTTAATTTTTAATATAAACATTACTTGTTAATAATATGTGGATTTTAATTCAAGATTTTCAAACATCTTTCTTTTTTTCTGTTTCATTTTCTTTTTATGCAATATCTCTTTTCTTTTACTTATAATTAGCTTTTAATTAGATATAAAATATTTTTATATACATTTTTCTTTTAAAAGTTAGACTTTTATCTAAAAAGTCTCCATATCTAATTTTAAATCTTTTTGCTATAGTTTTTAAAGTATCTCAAATATTAAAATTAACTTTAATAATGAATATTTAAATCTAATTTAGATTATAAAAAATTTGAACATGAACTATTAATCGCCTGGTCTCAGACTTTTAAAATGATAAAAACGGCTATGTAAACATAGTTTTGTTTCATTCGCATGTATCCATGTGAACGTTTATTGTTAATACCTGATTGGTTCTAAAATATATATTCTGGTAGTAATAAAATATATGTTTAAAATAATAACAATAAAATATTTGTTATTAACTTTCCTGATCGATATATAATTTCATTCATGGTGCTCTTATGTTCAAAAATTCATTATGGGATTGATGAAGCATAGTTACGAGTTTTTTTTTATATAACCACTAACCAGCAAAGTTAAGAGTTTTTTTTTTCATGCGATTACAATAATGGTTATTAATTTTAGACATTTTACATTTCTGTTTACATATTTTTGGATCGAGATTAGTCTAAAGTTTCGATTTTAAAATCTTCAACTATACATAAAAATTATCAATAACTGATTATGATCAATCGGGGGCATATTTAGCCGCTATGGCATTGTTCTTTTAATTTTAACATATTCGAAATTGATCATAAGAAAAATGAATTAACGAAGGATCGGGAGACACCATACTTTTCGTGCCAAAACGAAACAGGTTATAAATTCAATGTGTGTGGGGCCAAATGTCTATAACATGACGTTTTTTTCTTTCAACCAGACGATTATGATCGTATATTCGTTACTTATTTTGTTAATATGAATCCACATTGGCACATTATGTGAATTTCATTTTCGAAAACTATTTCTGATTTGGTTATGTGTCAGTTTAAACATATTTCCGAGGAAATCATTCTATATGTCTCCTCTCACAACCTTACGTCAGTTACGTGTGGTTTTCATTTTTATCAATATGATGATATTTAGACAAAAACCATTGACGCCAAAAATAAATAATCAACTAATGTTCTGATAATAATGGTCAGATTACTTCTTTTTTGGTTAATTAATGGTTAATTGGATAGATAATATGAAGTTACTTGATTTTGTTAAATGAGGAAAATCATGCCCATATATTCTCTTATCCTCTAATGTGTGATTTCAATTATTTGAATTAGGTATACATATAGAAAAATAACTTACGTAAAACGTTGATATATATTTCATGACGATGATACAAAAATGGTTAGCACTTAATGTTGAGAAAATAGTTGACAGATGACTTTAATTACGTCATTTAAACAAGACGATAAACCTAGTGTGGATAGCTCTTTATCACTTAAGACTAATGTTAATGTACATAGATGTTGGCAGATTTGACAAACGACTGGAGCCTGGAGCCGACTAATAAATGTGGTTTATAATATAATCGTAGGAAACAAATGTTTCGTAGATACGTACGTAGGCGAATTATTTCATATTTTCCTTTTCCAAATGATTTTAAGACCAAGTTCTTTGAATTATATTAAATACTCGAGGCTACAAAAGAAATCGATAAAATATGACTCAACGTGTAATTTTCTAACGGACTAAATAAAAGTCGCCTAAATCAAAAACTTGGCTGGCTAACTAACCTTATGTATTGATTGCAAATGTGTCGACCTCAGCATTTTACTTCTGCTTTAAAAATGTCGATGTCATCTTATTCTAGAAGGAACAATGTACTCTAACTCATATTACACAGGATTAATATATATAGCTCAACCTGCAACATAGTGATTAGTGAGACCTTTGAAAAACTTGCACCAATCATTTACAAGAAACTGCATACTTTGATAAAATCATACCTTGGATTTGATATAGAACATTAATTAGTCCGACACAGCAGCATACATATTTTCGACTTTCAAGTATACAAATCTAAATTTATATTTGTGTGTTAACATATATTTTTCTTATAAAAAATCATTTTATACATATTTTCGAGTGAAAACTGGAATAAATTTTGAAAATTGTTATTTTAGATATTTTAAATTTGACTATCTTATCAAGTGGAGTGTTTTTATTTTTTTATTTTTTTTAAAATAAAGGTTTTTAGTGGAGTTTTCTTTTCACAGTCAATTGGAGTTTGGTTGTGAATCTTGTGATATGATATCAACTAAGAGCCGGCCAAAATACTCTTTGTTGACCAAAAAAACAAAGATCCACAATATAATTGGTATCTTTTATTACGATCTTTCACCCACATCTCCAATTTTACTAAATGTACTCGGACTATTAATCTGGGATTTCATTACACCAAATTTTTTTTTTGGGGTAATTTGGGGTGTTTTTTTCAGAAAAACCCAAACTTAAAAAGAAAGAGAGCGAGACTTAAATAAGCCCTTTCAATTATGTTCTTTCGAGATTCCAGCTTCCTGTCTATCTCATAATAACACATGTGGTCGTCTTGTGTGTGTATCTCACCGACCTCATATGCACATAATTAAATTATGTATGTATCATAAATACACTTTTGACATCCACAATTTTTCTATACAAAATTTACATTTTCATCAAAAAAATGTTTGAAAAATACTAGTTGTTTGATTATAAACAAAATAAATCATCGATGTTATTAAAAAAACCAATAACATAATACTAGTACGTACTAGGTATGAATTTTGTTGCTAATCAAAACTTGTTTTCTTAAATACATGAATATAGCCAGTGTTTCGTTTTCTTATTAGTATTGCCTTATAACTTCATTAATTATCATAATCTTAACACCACTTTCATTAGTTATACTGTATATAGGATGTGATACATATCATTTTATTGTCAATTTAAAATTTAAAACTCCTTAACAGTAATTAATTAAATATAACTTTTAATTATTAGGAGTTGAATGATCCGAATCAATATAAAGTTGGAGACCATGATTAGAACCTAGGTCAACACTATTCAACTTAATTAAACCATCTAACTAGTTCCAGAAATAAAACCAACATGATATAAAAAAAATTGATCCACCGAATTTTCAACTGAGTTTTGACATCAAACTAGAAACATATATGTTGATCCATAGATCATAAGTTTTTAAAACTTGGCAGCATGTATTAATGTTCCAAAAACTAGCTAGTAATTAGTCTTTTAGTATAAAAACAAACTTTTCTTGTGTGTATATTTATTCTACGCTTTAATCCATAACTACAATTAACTTCCAACAAGATGCGAAATCATAAAAACATTGGACAAATTTTTTTTGCTGTCAAGGCATTAAATAGAGAGGCTGACGTAATAATTTAGGGTTATGATATAATTCTCGACGGACCTTTAGATATATATGTTTGTTCTCTTCATGGCATAGGAAGCTCCCTTATACACTTTGTACAGTACTACTGTTGTCTCAATGTGACATGAATGCGGGTTTAATTTGTGATTTGAAACCATATAAAATATAATTATAAGAAAATATATATATGTAAAGTAGAAGAAAAGGACAATTTGAATAGACAATTGACGAAATGATAAGGTTATATGAAGAAGCCACCGAGAGGTGTAACCATCGCCGCTTCAACTGTAAACCGTACATTAAATGTGTGTGAGAGAGATGGTACAGCTGTTAGAGCTATGTCCACTGCATCAATTGGTTTATATGTCGTAAATTACAAAAATAAAAATAAAAATACATAAATAAATCAATAGAATATATAGAAAAATATTCTGAGATGTATCAAGAAATAATATCTGTGTGGTTTACAAAGTACGATTTTTTTGTGTGTGGCTATTCTAACATAGAAAACAATGAAGATATTCCTATTTTCCGTTGGTAATGGCAATTATTTTCCTAATTTTAGTCTATAACTAATTTGGTTGAAATTGCATTCATTTTTTTTAGTGTTGTAGTTGTTTCTTCCAAGTTTGGTGGTTTCATATCCAAGTTGATAATGCATTTAAAAGTACTAATATGCTGAGTTTGACAGGAAACCATATTACATGGTTTTGACAAGAACTCGAATATTTGTTTTCGTTTGTTATTATAGCGCTATTGTTGCTATTTTTTTTTGAACAATTTTTTTTTTGTTGTGTTTGTGGAATTTTAGCAGTTGGATATTTAATGAAAACAAAAGATCTGAAGTTTTTTTTTTTTTAAAAAAGGAAAAGATTTAAGGTTTTTAGCTGGAATATTGATAGGAACAAAACTAAATCAACTCCTAATAAAAAACTCGAAGGGAAATAAAATATTATTATTCACTAAAATAAATGTTGATATGAAGTTTGCATTAGAATATGTACGTAGTACGATCATACGATTGAACAGAGTCAAAATTTATTACCACTGCATAGAGTCAGATTTTAATTGATGTAAAATAAGCTATATTTTCAGGCTAAAAGTGATTTCCATATTTTTTAACAAAAAATAAATGATTTTTGTTATAAATATTTGTGGATTGTCAAACTCTAATTCTGGCCCATCAGACTCATATGTGATGAGATTTAAGACGATTTATACTTTTCCTATTCCGAATAAGATTTACCTTTTATCTCTTGTATTGATTTCTATATAAATGTTCTATTGGAACCTCATTATCAATAATACAACACACGAAATTCCCCCATAATTCTCTTTAGTTTACAACACGTTATCAGCACGATAGTCTCTAAAACCCTAGCTAGCAGCCGCCGTATCTAAAACCCTAATCTCGCCGCCGATCATAAAACAACCGGATCAAAGCAAAGCAAAGAAGATCTTTTGAAACCAGTCAATCTTAGAGACTCGGTTCCCCCAATACATGGTAACGGAGTTGTGAAAATTTTGATTGAGTGTATTTCTTGAGGAAGATATCTGGTTCGTGATTTCCACTTCAAACCGAATCTCTAAGGTAAGTTCTAAAACCCTAGAACATATATAACCATGAAATCGGTAAACCCTAATTAAATTAGGAAATCTCCAAAACCCTAAAAAATGATCTATATTCGGATATATGTTCTGATGCTCGGTTATTCCGGCTAACCGGA
This sequence comes from Cardamine occulta, assembly GCA_028015245.1. NCBI lineage: Eukaryota > Viridiplantae > Streptophyta > Magnoliopsida > Brassicales > Brassicaceae > Cardamine > Cardamine occulta. Next base: position 17,272,094 of record CM051390.1, read on the forward strand.
AGTCATGTGTTCGGATGTATGATCCGGCTGTTCCGATAAAACTCTAATTATATAGCATGTTCGGTTTTTCATGTTTAATATTAATTGTATGATTGCTGGAGTGTCGCAAGACACGAATATTCTTGTGTGATTAATTATTGTTTGTTTGTTGATATTCACGATGAGGTTATGAATTTGGTTAAATAATTATGAAACCCTAATTAATATGGAAATTGCACATATATGTATAAACCCTAATTGATCTGCATATGATTGTTTGTTTGATTGATGATTATGTTGCATGATTAAAATTGATTGATAATAATTGTCACAAATTTTATTAAAATTCGACAAGCATATATATTTAGAACTCGCATGCTAAATCCGATTATCACATGAAAATGATTTTGTTTTGTTAATAGATTGATAAATTTGATTGCATGATTAATTATCCTAAATTAAAATCTGATCAAAGCACATAGATATGTTAAGATCTTGCATGAAAATTCGATCATATAATTTTGCTAGATTATTATCGCATGAATTTATTTTACCTAACCTTGCTATTTTGTTAAATCGGTTGCATGATAATAATTGTCACAAATTAAAATCTGATCAATATATAAATATTTAAGCTGCATGAGAACCTTGCATGATAATATGAACGTGTATTTTGAGTATGCTTGGTTGCTAGAATATTATCACGTAAATTGTTTTACACCATGCATGAATATTAAAATTTTATGATACTTAAGAGAATATGATGCATAATTTCAGATGTCGAATATCCAAAACTTGGAATTGGCTGCCCTTATTCTCTCGGGAGATAACTATCTACAATGGACATTGGATATTAAGATCACTCTAAAGTCTAAAGGACTTGGCGAATGTATCGTTGAGAATAATAATGAGAATGAAAGAAATCGATACATGGCAATTATGATAATTTGCCATCATCTTGCTGAGAGTCTCAAAGATCAATACTTGACAATTGAAAATCCTCTTGACCTTTGGAACGAGTTGAAAAAAAGATATGATCACCCTAGAACGGTGATGTTACCAAAGGCAATGTATGAATGGAAAAATCTAAGGTTACAGGATTTTAAATCCGTAGATGAGTATAACTCGGCCCTATTTAAGATTATCTCTAAATTGAAATTGTGTGGTGAGAAAATAACTGAAGAAGAGATGCTTGAAAAGACATACTCTACATTCCACACAAGTAACGTATTGTTACAATAACAATATCGTGGAAAGAGCTTCGAGACATATGCAAGTTTAATCTCTTGTTTATTGCTAGCTGAGCAAAACAATGAGTTATTGATGAGAAATAGTAAAATAAGACCTCCCGGATCAACCCCACTCCCTGAAGCCTTTACGGCCGCTGAAGAAAAGAAAGAAACAAACCATGTCCATAAAGAGTTTAATGGCTGAGGTAGAGGCCGAGGTCGTGGACGTGGAAGATGGCAAGGAGGACGTGGCCGCAGCTACAGTCCCTATGCCCGAGGACAAGGCAGAGGCCGAGGGTATCAACCTAACTTTAATCAAGGTCGTGGAAGAGGCCGTGGTAATTTTTCCCAGCTACAAAACTCGGCCAACAAGCATGGATGCCATCGGTGTGGAATGGGAAATCATTGGGCCAAAACATATAGAACTCCCAAGTATTTGATTGACCTCTATCAAGAGAGTATTAAAGGGAAGAATCCGGAAGCAAATTTGGTCCATCAAGATCATGAAAATGATTTTGATCATGAGCAAGATGATCTAATGCAATATGAGACTTCAGATTATCTAAAAGAATAAAGTTGATCTCGACATTTAGTTTTTATGTTTGGTTTTGGTGTTTTTATTTGTTTGGATTTATGTTCTTGAATTTATTTGTTATTGTTATTATTTTGGATTTATTTGATTTAATGAAAGGATATTATTTTAAGTCTCTAAAATAGGATTATTGATTTTGAAGAATGAGTGATGACAAGGATATTTTCGTGGTGGATAGTGGATCAAGCCACATGATTCTAAGAGACAAAAGATATTTCATAAATCTCACACTCAAAAGTGCCAATATATGTACCATAGCGAATATGGCAAATTTAATAGAAGGATATGGTCAAGCAAACATATTATTACCTAAGGGTACACATCTAGAAATAAGTGATGCACTATACTCACCGAGCTCAAAGAGGAGCCTATTGAGTTCTAAAGACATTCGAATGAATGATTTGCATATTAAAACTAAGGGCGAAGGGAATAAAGAATTCTTTATGATATTTAAACTCGTCAATGACCATAAGAAAATCCTAGAACCATACCTGCCATATCTACAGACCTTTATTGTGCTAAGATAAATATGATATAAGCAAATGTCACGGTAAACAAAGTATTTTCCAAAAATTTCACTGTATGGCATAACCGGCTTGGCCATCCCGGTTCTAACATGATGCGAAAATTGTTATTAAATACAAATGGGCACACATTGAAAGAAAGAAGAGTTATCCCAAAGAATCTCACGTGTGAAGCATGTTCACTAGGGAAACTCATAGTCAGACCATCACCAGTAAAAGTGAATAAGGAAACATTGAATTTTCTAGAAAGAATACAAGGTGACATCTGTGGACCAATTCACCCACCTTGTGGGACATTTAGAAATTTTATGGTACTTATTGATGCATCCACGAGATGGTCACACGTATGTCTATTATCAACTCGAAATTTGGCATTTGCGAGATTACTTGCTCAAATAATTCGTCTAAGAGCACACTTTCCAGATTTTTCTTTAAAGACTATACGTCTAGATAATGATGGTGAATTCACGTCCCAAGCGTTTATCAAACACATTCAACTAATTGCGAGGCCATTACTAATGAGATCAAAACTCTCAGTCTCAGCTTGGGGACATGCAGTTTTACATGCAGCTGAACTAATTCGCATCAGGCTATCTAGTGAACAAAAATATTTCCCATCACAATTGCTAACGGGTCATGAGCCAGACATATCCCATCTTAAGATATTTGGATGTGCCATATATGTACCAATTGCTCCACCACAGAGAAGTAAAATGAGACCTCAAAGGAGGATGGGGATATATGTTGGATATGATTCTCCCACCATAGTTAAGTACCTTGAGCCAACCACGAGTGATCTATTTAAGGTCAGGTATGCGGATTATCACTTTGACGAATCCAACTATCCAACATTAGGAGGAGATAATAACAGACTGGTAAAGGAAATTACATGAAATCAAATATTCTTAACATGACAAGATCCTCGGACTAAAGAATGTGAAATAGAAGTCCAAAAGATTATATATTTACAAAAGCTAGCTAATCAATTGCTAGATTCCTTTGCTGATCCGAAGAGAGTAACAAAGTCATATATACCAGCTGTTAATGCACCAATAAGAATTGATGTCCAAGAGGGACATAATCAAGTTGCTACAGAATCTAAAGCACGTTTAAAAAGAGGTAGACCATTAGGTTCCAAGGATAAGAACACTCAGAAATCAAAGAAAAGTGCAATGGGAGAATCCGAGGTTATTGGAACCCTAGACATGAATGAACCAAAGGAACTAAACATTGATACTCGGGATGCCGAGCTTCAAGGTCTTGAAGTTCTTGATAATAATGAGATCTCAATAAATTATGTTATGTCTGGAAAACAATGTAATAGAAAGAATATCGACATTGATGAAATATTTGCATACAAGGTAGCACTTGAAATTATGGATATAAGCGAGGATCTAGAACCCACGTCAATATTAGAGTGTACTCAGAGAAAATATTGGATTAAATGGAAAGAAGCTATAAACGTGGAGTTAAATTCATTAAGGAAGAGGAATGTATTTGGTCTTATAATCCGGACACCTCTTGATATTAAACCAGTTGGACACAAATGGGTCTTTGTGAGGAAAAAGAATGAAAATAATGAAATCGTGAGATATAAAGTACGGCTTGTTGCACAAGGATTCACGCAAAGACCAGGAATAGATTATGAAGAGATATACTCCCCTGTGGTGGATGTTACAACATTTAGATTCCTAATAAGTCTGGCCATAAGAGAAAATTTGGATATGTGGTTAATGAATGTTGTAACCGCATACTTATATGGTCCACTGGATAATGAAATATATATGAAAGTCCCAGCGCGAATTTAGCTCAAAGATAAAGAAAGTTCTCAAGAACAACATTGTATAAAGTTGAATAAGAGTCTTTATGGATTGAAACAATCAGGTTGAATGTGGTATAATAGACTAAGTGAATATCTAGTCAAAGAGGGCTATAAGAACAACCCCATAAATCCGTGTGTGTTCATAAAAAAATTTACTAAGGGGTTTGTAATCATCGCGGTGTATGTAGACGACCTGAATATCCTAGAAACCTCTGAAGAAATTTCCCAAACAGTCGAATATCTAAAGAAAGAATTCGAGATGAAAGATTTAAGAAAAACAAGATTTTGTTTGGGGTTACAACTTGAGTACATGAATAATGGAATCCTTGTGCATCAAACGGCATATACAAAAAAAGTACTCAAGAGATTTAACATGGACCAATCTCACCCATTGTCTAGCCCCGTGGTTGTGAGATCCCTTGACTTGGATAAAGATCCATTCGGTCCAAGGAAGGATGATGAAGACGTCCTTGGTCCCGAAGTGCCATATCTAAGTGCCATAGGAGCTTTGATGTATTTGGTGAGCCACACTAGGCCAGATATATGTTTTGCCGTGAATTTATTATCAAGATTTAGCTCATGTCCGACCCAAAGGTACTGGAATGAGATTAAACATATACTTCGTTACCTATAAGGAACGAAAGATTTGAGATTATTTTATACTAACCATAACAAAGATGGATTGATTGGTTTTGCGGATGCAGGTTACCTCTCGGATCCACACAATGCTAAATTCCAAACGGGATATGTTTTTACTCACGGTGGTACGGCTATATCTTGGCGATCCATGAAGCAAACTCTTGTTGCTACATCGTCCAACCATGCAGAAATCTTGGCGATTCATGAAGGTAGCCGTGAATGTGTTTGGTTGAGATCAATGACTCAACATATTAAAGTGGATTATGGAATGACCGAAGGAAAGGAAGAACCAACCATATTGTACGAGGATAATGCAGCATGCATAGCACAACTCAAAGATGGATATATTAAGGGAGACAGGACGAAACATATTTTACCAAAATTCTTCTTCACGCATAATCTACAAAAGGATGGAGAAGTACAAGTTCTACAAGTTCGTTCAAGTAAAAATTCAGCAGATCTATTTACAAAGTCTCTACCAACCTTGACATTCAAGAAACTAATACATCAGATTGGAATGCAAAGATTGAAAGACGTTCAGTGATGTTCGGAACAGGGGGAGTAATGCGTGTTGTACTTTTTTTCCTTATCTCGGTTTTGTCCCAACTGGGTTTTCCGAGAAAAGTTTTAATGAGGCAACATCCAAAGCGTATTACGAGCTCTTAGAGTTATGACATCCAAGGGGGAGTGTTATAAATTATTGTGGATTGTCAAACTCTAGTTCTGGCCCATCAGGCCCATATCCGATGAGACTTAATACAGTTTATACTTTTCCTATTCCGAATAGGATTTACCTTTTATCTCTTGTATTGATTCTTATATAAAGGTTTTATTGGAACATCATTATCAATAATACAACACACGAAATTTCCCCATAATCCTCTCTAGTTTACAATAATTTTGTTTTTTTTTGCTGTTGTTGTTGTTAGAGACTTAAAAGAAATGTGATTTTCGACAGCATCATGCTATTTTAAATTATTTGACCAAAAAAAAAAGAAAGTATTTGAGTATCGTTATCGAGATAAAGAATACATGACTTGGGTCTAGTTGGCCCTTGTAGTTTCAATGCTTATATAAGTAAACAGAGCTCGAGGCTCTTAATAATGTCACAACAAGTTTTTATAACGAACTAAAAATCTCCATTTCCTTTCTTTAAGATAAACCTCATCGTTAAGTCCCTCTCTCTTCTTTTAGATTTCCACAAGAAGAAAGCAACATTTTCTTCTCTGGATTGCTTGAAAACTGGAGAAATCTTTAAGGTTTTAAACCAATAAGAGAGAGAGAGAGAGAGATAGAGAGAGAGAGAGAGATCTAGGTACATAAAATTCAGGAAATTTCAAAGTTCGAGGAGGTAACAATAAGGATTTGAGAGAAGAAGAAGAAAGAATGGTTTCTATTTCATCAGCTTGGCCTTGGGAAAACTTTGGCAATCTCAAGGTTTGTGTGTGTGTTTTCTATTTATTGATCTGAGTTTCAAAAAGTTTAATTTAATTGGTTTCGGTTCACTTCTGAATCTCTCATATGTGTTTTTCTATTTGTGAAGTATCTTCTATATGCTCCATTAGTTGGACAAGTAGTGTACTCTTGGACTCATGAAGAAGATATCTCAAAAGCTCTTTGGTGTCTTCATATTCTCATCATTTGTGGACTCAAAGGACTCCTTCATGTTCTTTGGAGCTCTTTCACCAATAGTCTTTTCTTGACTCGAACTCTTAGGATTAACCCTAATGGTGTTGACTTTAAGCAAATTGATCATGAATGGCACTGGTAAAAACTTCTAATTTCTCATTAATTCATTTCAAAATTAATCATGGGCATGTGTCAACTTTTAGAAAAAAAACCCTAAAATTAAATCTTTTTCCCTTTTTTTGGTCCTATGTTCTCTGTTTCTGTGTTTGGTGACTTTGGTCTTAAATATTCTGAAAAAACCGTCAAAGGTAACATTTTAATCTGTGGGTTTTGTTTGTCTCAGGGACAATTACATACTTCTACAGGCAATAATAGCGAGCATGATCTGTTACATGTCACCACCATTGATGATGAACAGTCTTCCTCTGTGGAACTTGAAAGGATTCATCGCATTAATTGTGATACATGTGACTTTCTCAGAGCCTTTATACTACTTCCTGCATAGATGTCTTCATCGTTACAACCACTTGTTCACGCATTACCACTCATTCCATCACTCATCTCCTGTTCCACATCCCATGACTGGTAAAATTTTTCACTATATATTAGTCTTCATTATCAAATTCTCTTTCTTGTTGGATTTGTAATAAACAACATCTTTGATTTTGTTGTACAGCTGGAAATGCCACGTTATTAGAAAACCTTATCCTCTGTGTCATAGCTGGAGTTCCTTTGATTGGTTCTTGCTTGTTAGGTGTTGGATCATTGAGCTTGATCTATGGATACGCTATTATGTTTGATTTCATGAGATGTTTAGGACATTGTAACGTTGAGATCTTCTCTCATAAGCTATTTGAGACTCTTCCTATCCTACGATATCTCATCTACACTCCAACGTATGTTGTTAACGTTAAACTTACCTTACTCCAAAATTTTCACATGTCATTTTGTTTTTTTTGCTATTTTTGTTTTTGGTTAGGTATTAAATAAATGCTCTAACTTTATTCATTGAATTAGGAAGACACAAACGTGACTTTGTCATATTTTTACTTTAATAAGCCAAGTTTGTGTTTGCTGTCAAAGATGTATGTCTATAGAGAGTAATTTTTGGTTCTTTTTTTTTAGTTCACTTGTGAAGAATTAAAAAGTTTGATTTTGTTGTTGGGATTATGCAGTTACCATAGTCTTCATCACCAAGAAATGGGGACCAACTTTTGTCTATTTATGCCTCTCTTTGATGTTTTGGGCAATACATTAAACTCAAACTCGTGGGAACTCCAAAGAAAGATTCGCTTGGATGAAGGTATTTTGCAAAAATTAGTCTACCTAGTTTATAGTATTTTGAAGATTTAATCCCAAAAACAGAACACACACAAAGGCAAAGCTATTAGTAGTTGAACTAAAATCAGTTTTTTGCTATAATTAAATTATGAATACCAAACAATTAATGCCAATTTATGAGGAAACATTTGTAGATGTAGATTTGTGTACTTGTGCAACTTAAAGTGGGTGAGACTTTTCTATTTCTGGTCAAAAGTCAAAATTTTAGAACCAATGAAATTGAAATGACATTATTACCCTTACAGTTTTTTGTTTCTTTTTTCTTTTGTAACCGAGTTGATCTCTGTGTTGCAGTGGAACGGAAAAGAGTACCGGAGTTCGTGTTCTTAGCTCACGGAGTGGATGTGATGTCAGCAATGCATGCACCATTCGTGTTCAGATCATTTGGTTCAATGCCATACACAACGAGGCTATTCTTGTTGCCAATGTGGCCATTCACGTTCATTGTGATGTTTGCGATGTGGGCTTGGTCAAAGACTTTTCTTTTCAGCTTCTATAACCTCAGGAACAGTCTTTGCCAGACTTGGGGTGTTCCAAGATTTGGATTTCAAGTATGCCTTTTTTTTTATATAATATAGTTTTATCCTAAGTTCTAATTTATCTCCCCTTGAAAACAGAACGTTTTGGTAAGAGTCTTCTCTTTCTTTTTGGTTATTCTTGCAGTACTTTTTACCGTTTGCTACAAAAGGTATTAATAATCAGATCGAGGCTGCGATTTTGAGAGCTGATAAGATTGGTGTTAAAGTTATAAGCTTGGCTGCTCTCAACAAGGTAATTCTTATCGAAAAATCTCAAAAAAAGTCTGAAACGTTTTGTTTGAGTGATTTCATTAACTAAAAGGGTTACTTTTTGTTTTGGGTTTTGATCAGAACGAAGCTTTAAATGGTGGTGGGACACTTTTTGTTAACAAGCACCCTAACCTTAGAGTTCGTGTAGTCCATGGGAACACTTTAACCGCAGCAGTGATTCTCAATGAAATTCCAGAAGAGGTGAAAGAAGTTTTCTTGACAGGAGCTACTTCTAAGTTGGGAAGAGCTATTGCTCTTTACCTTTGTCGTCGTGGAGTGAGAGTTCTTGTAAGTTCTTTGTAACTAATCTTTAAACTTATTACTATTGTCTCAAAGATACGGTTCTGATTTTATATGTTTGGATAATTGACAGATGTTGACATTATCCTTGGAAAGATTTCAAAAGGTTCAGAAAGAGGCTCCTGTTGAGTTCCAGAACTATCTTGTACAAGTTACCAAATACAATGCTGCACAACACTGCAAGGTACTGTAATGGTTTCTTAACTGGTTTTTGATTGTTGGGTAAGTGTAAAATGTATTGACTTTGGAAAGTTTGAATATATGTATAAACACAGACTTGGATCGTTGGAAAATGGTTAACACCAAGAGAGCAGAGTTGGGCTCCTGCAGGAACACATTTCCACCAGTTTGTGGTGCCACCGATCCTCAACTTTAGAAGGAACTGCACTTACGGTGATCTAGCAGCTATGAGGCTCCCTAAAGATGTTCAAGGACTCGGAACTTGCGAGGTATAATTAAAGAATGGTTGGTTAAGTTTATGTGTTTTAGCTCATTGGTCCACCAGACTAAACTCTGTGTGTGTATATGTGTGTGGCAGTACACAATGGAGAGAGGAGTAGTGCACGCGTGCCACGCGGGAGGAGTGGTTCATATGCTTGAAGGTTGGGAGCATCATGAGGTTGGAGCCATTGATGTTGACCGTATTGATCTGGTTTGGGAAGCAGCTATGAGACACGGCCTTAGCTCTGTTTCTTCACTCACAAATTGAGTGAGAGAGAAGACTCTTTTGATTGTTATGATCAGACTCTCCCAAGATTGGTCATTCTTTGTACATGTGAAGGATGCAAGCAGGGAAAAACAAAAAAAAGAATTCACCTTATGTTATTGTTTTACCTTTTATTAAAAGATGTATTCCGTTTTTAAAATTCCCTGTTATTTTTATATGTATGCACCTAATTGCCAAGAAAATTCGACAAAGCTTTAATTATACAGCTTAATTGATGATCACAACTATGTTGGTAGTTAATTAGAACTAGTTGTTGTTGTCCTGTCATGATTTGATTTGATTCGTCATGGTGCATTAAACATGATTACAAATTGAGAGTGGAATTAAGAAAGAATAACACTAATGAATAAAAACAATTTTGTGGTAAAGTTTCGTTGAATCAAACCAAGTGTTTCTACTTTATTACAAACATCTGCATCAGTACTAAAACGAATGCAAAAAGAAAGAGATTATTTTACCACAAAATAAGAAAGAAAAAAACACAACTCTCCTAATGATAGATAGATAACTAACCCTTGTATCGTTCCCAAAAAGTGGCCAAGAAGATCAAGAGATGAGACATGAGAAGAAGAATAGAAATGACGATCAAGAAAATACCAAGCTGCCACCATTTCTTCCTTACAGATCTTACGAATCCAAACTTGCAAGACCTACAATCATAACACAATATGCTCCAATCGTTTCTCCACATCTCACAGTCACTTACCCTTCTGAACATCCCACCACCGTAACCATTGTACATCACCGTCGTCTCCACCGGTGCTCCTTCGTCTTTTCTTCTGTACCAAAACGTTGCGTTCAATGAGTCCATGTTACATGTCTCCGGCGGCATACAACATCCATTCTACAACAACAACAACATATCAAAACAAACATGTATAAATATATCTAAACATATAGTAACCAAACAAGGACTTATTTGTATAAACAAATGTTTAGAAATACGTATACTTAATGTGATTTTTGATTAGTGTGCTATTAAAATGCACATTTTAAAAACAAGATCAAAGTAATATATATATCTATGATGATCAAACCTTGATTGGTGGCATTTTTCTTCTATTATAAGGTTTTTCATTTGGAGTTCCGTAAATAAGGTCGTTGCATGCTCCTTTATCGTAGACACAAGATTTAATATTGTTCCAATTCACATCATCCATGACTTTAAGCTTGAACCAAGTAGCGGTCGCCGGAAACCGCCGGCTTTGCATCTCGTTAACTCCAGCATACGCTAAACCGATGAAAAGCATTAGCAAAAGAATCACCACCATAACAACGAGTGCAGGCATCGGAAACTTCCGTCGGAGAAACAAAGCAGCGTTGCTGAAGACGAACACAGCGAGAAGACCGAAGCTAGCTAGCGTCTGAACACGTGGGAGACCGAGGATATCTTCGCAGTCGTAGCTACGCATGTAAAGAAGCCACACGGCGTAGCCTAAGAGTGTAAGGGAGAGGACGAAGGTGAAGATGGGAAGAACACCGGCGGCTAAAAGATTCACAATTGTCACCAATGTTCCTACCGATGGCTTATCGTTTTGTGACTCCATTTTGTCTGTGCTCTTGTCTTCCGGCTCAGCCGTTGTTGTTGTTGTTATTGTTGTTGCGGTTGCTGTGGCTGTGACGGTTTCGGCTGGCTCATCAACGGGTACTACTTGGACATTATCAGCCATGAGAAAGTGAAATAAAGCTCTCTCTATGGAGGTGTTGAGTTGATATGAGGGAATGTATATATATAAAG
>CM051390.1:17283501-17294658 GCA_028015245.1 Cardamine occulta
AGAAAGATCATAAGTATAGGCGTGTTAGTGAGTAAGTGTGTGGTGGGTTTTACAGAGTCAAATTTAAGTTGGAGATAAATTAGGACAGTTTGATTAAGTACAAGGAGATCTTGTCCGAGAATTAATTATCCATAAAGAGTTTATTTTTATTTTTTAAATTCATTACAGCCTTTATTTTCTGATTTGGGATAAGGTAAAACCCTTAGAGCACCTCCAATGGTAAAAATGAGGGGTTCTTAGGAGAGGTTCTTATCATTAAAAAATTATAAACTATATCGGTAACTTAAACCCCTTCCTTAAGAACCAGTTCTTATTTAAGAGCTTTTAGAGCCGGTTCTTAACAGAAGTTCTTAAGTTTATTATTAAAAAATGCTAAGAACTCCATAAGGGGTTCTTATAGTTGGAGATGCTCTTATAGTCCTAGAGATATTACAAGTTTATAACCAATAAGATGTGGTATATTGCAAATCGAGATTGATGGAACATATGGTATTGACTTGCGAGCATACTAATAAATTCTCAAAATAACTTTGAATCGACAAAATAGGAGGAAAAGTCTGATTTTGTAACTATTTTTGGACAACCGAACTAGTCGTCCTTACACATTATGAAGAAATAAACATTCTTTGTCTAAATTCTATCTCTCTTTTTTTTTTAGTTAATGAAGTTGGATTAGGAGATTTCAAGTGTTCAAACCATGAAAAAGATTAGATTTCAACATAAAAGTCCGATTAAATATATTAAAATGAAAAAACTTAACGTTGGGGCCCATGGAAGCCCAATAAGGTGTTAATTGAATTGGGCTAATTTAGTTGTCATAGTCACCGGTCGAACCGGAGAGACATCAGAATTGGTCAAAAGCAAGGCAAAGTCGTTGATTTTTCCTCTACTCTGTAATTTCTCCGATTCTAGGCTTTTGTTCATTGATCATATAAGCCAGGGAGGACGAGGTGATTTTCCGTTCCTCTTCATTATATTTTCCTTACGTAAACTTAGAGCTTATGAGAGCAATCTTGAAACGTTAATAGATTGTAAATCCGATCTCTTAAGGCCGTAAAGATATCTGCTTGAAATTTGAATCTGTGTGCTATAGTAACTTAAATGGCCATTTGGTTTCTATGTATCATAGAGAAATTGATTTGATAAAGTTTTAACTGGTTTGATGTGCTTATGAAACTTGTCAAGACAATAATGGGAAAAGGATAAAAAATTTATTGATAGGTTGATTCTTGGGAATTGGATAACAATGGTATCATCTTGATTCCGAAGCATCATGTTTTGGAATAGTAGATTATAGTAGAGGTTGATGGATTTTTCTGTCTTATATTTTTTTCTCAAAGCTTGTTTCTTTTGCTTTAGTGGATGGTTGAAATGTTAGGAAATATGAATTTTTTATTAGAGTTTTTCATAAGAATTCATCAAAAATGCGACATGAGATGAGCAGAGCTAGTTAGTTGTTGAGTATAAAAAGGAAGAGGTTATGAGTTTTTTAAGCAACAAGTATTTTGAGAACGGTTTGGGTTTGGGAGAGCTTTAGTAATTGAACCCACCCGGCTACATCAATCCTGATGAAGAGCAGAGCTATTTCTAAGGAAGGCCTATGAAATAATAATATGAGAAGATTATTTGATTGGGTTTGGAACTAATAAAACCAGAAATAATCTCTCTATTTCTCACAAAAATCACTTTAAAGACTATAGTTGACAAATACAGTAATAGACAAAGACTAGTTTTATCAACGTCCTGATAGTATCTTCTAGGCGACAAAATCTTACTTATGAAACTTGTTGCACTTTAAGTGTTGACTGGAGTATGTTGACAAAATAAAAAAGGTTGGCTATTTTATTTTTAAACAAAATAAATAAATGTTTATGTAAATAATTTTACCAAAAAATTAATGGAAAATTACGACTTCAAGTTTTGTTTCATTAAAGAAACTAAAATTTGAGACACAATTTTAACTTAAATTAAGTAAATAAATTGGGAAATACACCTTTTTCATTAATGTATATTATATATATTTATTAAAAATAATTAAAAAATATTTGGATAAAATAATGTAACTTTTGGAAGATTTTAGGACATGTCATCATCATCACTAATTTTTTTATAATCTCAGTAATATTTTTTTATATATATCTTGAGATATATGTGGCTACTAAGACCATCCACAATGAAGACCCATGTGGATGTCTTCCCGTGGGTTCCATGTGGATTTGTATCTTCTCATTATATTTTATATATTTGGAAAGACATAGGGTCTTCCAAAATATTGCCACGTGTCGCAACGTGATTCGTTGAGATAATAAAAAAATCAATTTTTTTATGGGGAAGACACACGCCCCCAGTCACCAATGTGGATGCTCTAATTCATGATTATCTGTGTGTTTATCTCTATTTTTGATCTTACACTGCCTAGCAAACATGGTAATCTAGAATATCTCGACAGTGCGATTCGATATCCTTTTGACTGTGCGATTCACAGGTTCTTCGTTTTCTTTATGTCTCTTGGATTTTCATTATGAATGATTTTAAACGAGAGAATATAATAGTATAATAAATTTTGTTTCAAGTATCCATAGTTTCGTATTTCTTTAATGGTAGTCGCTTCGATCAGTTCCTAGTAAAACCCTTCATAGTTTTGTAAACCTAATGTAATCCTACTTGCTTGTATACCTAATTTCTTTGCACACACGTTTCAAAATAGTGTCTATTGATTGACTTTGGTTTTCCTTTTTTTTTTTTAAATATAAATTGTCTTAGATTACAAAAGTTTGGTCTTGATGGATTCAAAAGACAGAGACGATGTAGAAAGTCTAAGCAAGAGAAGAGAGATGCTCTTGAAGCTTCAGCAAAAGATTGGGAAACTCAATTCTGAAATACAAAAGTCAGGACCATCCGCCTCAACTTCACTTGATCTTGAAAATATGCAGAACGAACTCCTACAACTTCTTCAAACGCCTACAAATACGGCTCAGGATCCGAGTAAAGTGTTGCCAAGGATTCACGATGGTATGTATCCATCCATCCATCTGATTCCATACCTAAAGAATTACAATTTCCTTTGATTTCCCTCTTCCCTTATTTGGATTTTGCAGATCTTGACAAGGTGTTTGTTGTTGAGGAAGTTGGACACTCGTGTGAGTTATGCCAAAGAGATTTAGCCAGGGATCCAGAACGGCTTAATGCTTCCTTACACCGTTTAGAAGAGGCGTGTGTGCTGGCTTGTGGTCATGTCTATCATTTCAAGTGTTTGAGAGGCACCACTCTTGATCTTGAAAACAGTTCTGCTGATCCTTCTTGCATTTTTTGCATTAGCTGAATCTAAGTGGATTCAGCTTCAGGTACTTGTACCATCAATGTCTATTAGATAAGGTAGAGATTTCAAGATTTTGTTTTTGACAAATGCCATTGGTATTACATACAAAATAGCATAGATTTCCTCTGAAATCTATCAATTTGTTTTTTTTACATCTCTTCAATCCTCTGGAATGGTTAAGTAACTTTACATATGTTCTAAAGCCAGAAGTGAATCATAGCCTGTCCAAGAAACAAAAACACATGTTTATTATTATATAGTTTCTAATATCATTTAAGCATCCCTAACAAGTAGCAAGAACAGTGATTACCTCTTGAATTGAGAGAAGGGCTTGATCCTCCTTGGGATTAGATACAGGTTTAGATTGATGTAGTTCTGATCTCAAGCTTCTCATCTCTGACTGCATTACATTGAGCTGTTCTCTAATCTCCTTTAGCAAACTCAAATGTTCTCCCTTGATACTCGTATCTCTTGGCGGCTTACTAACTTTTCTTTCGTAATTACTACTCAACATCTTGCCTCTAACCTGTGATTCATTCCACACATATTAGCACCTGATCAAATTGCTTAAGCAAGATTTATATAGTTCAATGTAGATGATTGATTACTAACATTTCTTTCTTCGGGTTCTTCCGAGATGATTGTAAGGCTTTCTTTCGTCTTAGGAACCTCGAAGATGTCTTGAACATTTTTGGGAGATAGAATTGGAGTCTCTAAAGAAGCATCTTTTCCAGAGAATCTTTCAGGGTTCTTCATCATTTCCATTATCGAACTAACATCACTCTTGGCTGATTCGAGAATAGTATTGCTGACTTGTGATACCAAAGCATGTGACAAAGATTCACGCCTAACCAAAGGAAATTTTGATTCTTTCTGAACATCTCTTGAATCTGAAATCTCTCGAACATGTTCATCTATTCTCCTTATCTGTTCCCAATAAGTATTCAAGTCTTCACGAGGAGATATAGAAATCTCAAGACCACTTTTCTTCTCTTCAAAGCTTTCACTATTAATATCAGACAAAAGTAGTCTTCTTTCACTAGCCATGCCATCGAATGGACTCTACAATACAAAAAGATAAAATCTTTTGGCTTATTATGTCTCGAAACCATGGAAACAGAGAACTTTATATAGCCATGGAATCAGTTTGTTTTTTTCCCGGTTATAACAAATCGAAAAGCTTGAAATTTTAATTTAATTACCGAAAGGTTTCGTTTCATATTCCTCTTTTGATTCCCACGAGAGGTATCACCGTAAAAGATGAGATTTTCCGGGAACTTATTCTCAACGACGGCAGGATCAGAGCAACCAAGGCTGAGTAGTTTGCATCTATAAGCTTGAACCTGAAACTCAAGAGATGCGATCTCCATTTCCTTTTGGTAAATAAGATCTTCAAAGAGAGCAAGAGAGGTCTCAGCATGACACATTTTCTCCTCTGCCATTCTCTTGTATTGACTAGCTTCCATTTCCAACGCTGCTTTCTCTCCTTGAAGACGTAGAATCATAGATAAAGCTTCGCTTGCAGCAGATGAAGAAGCTTCACGTTCAGCGTCAAGTTCTTGGTTGATCATTTGAAGAAGCTCTTGTTGTGCCCACATTGTTTCTCTGAGCCCTGAGGTTTCTCCATTGCCTCCTACCCCTAAACTCATCGTTCTCTCCATTTTTCTCTCTTCTATTGTTCCGTTCAAAATCTCTTGGTTGCGATCAATCTAATGATCAATGTGAGAATTCTCTAATGATCAGAAATAGGAAGAGGAGAGATGAGATCGAGGATGATTTGAATAGACGCGGCGGTGAGAAACGGAGATTTTAGGTGAATCTCCGATTAAATTTTCCACCGAGTCGGAGATTTCAGATCGACAACGAAAGGCAATCTCAGATATTCTCGGAAGTTCAAATCGATGGTGGGACCAATAAACGTGCGAACGACAACTTTAATTTAGGACAAAAAGTGATATTTTATGGTTTGACCTTAACATGATCCAGCCGACATAGAGCATAAGCGTGTTTAGGATAATTATCCCCGTCACCGACTCTGTAATTGAAATTATTTAAAAATTTGGACTGTTAGGGGTGGGCATTCGGGTACCCGTTCGGGTTCGGATCGGATGTTTCGGATTTTTCGGATGTTCGGGTTTAGAGGTACAATATCCGTTCGGGTATTTCATAACTTCGGGCGGGTTCGGATCGGGTATCTTCGGGTTCGGGTATACCCAAAGTATTAGAGAAGAATAAAAAATTAGTTAAATTTAAATAAAATTTGGTTATATTTTCACAAATATAAGTAAAAAGTGTCAAATATTTTAGTTATTTTGATTATTTTTTTGTCTTAAAATTTAAACTACTCGAAGATACTCTAAAACCATGATTTCCAAAAATAAATAAAATATCCAAAATATCTAAAATATTCAAATATTTTAAACATTCGGATTATTACAAGTTTATATATTATCAATATATTATTATTATGTTCTTATAGTTTGAGTATGTTCAGGTATCTATTTGGGTTCGGGTTCGGATCAGGTGTTTCGGATTTTTCGGATGTTCAGGTTTAGAGGTACAACACCTGTTTGGGTATTTCATAATTTCGGATCGAGTTCAGATCGGATTTTTTCGAGTCGGGTTCGGATGCGGGTTTTTTGCCCACCCCTATGGACTGTAATCCTCGATTCTCAGACAACTAGAAGACGAACAATTAAACATAATTTATAGATTCAATTGGGCTTCGAGACCCAACAACCAATTAATAAAAATTGAACTAAACTGTTGGTGGGATGGGCCTGGCCAGTGCAGTAGTGCAACGCATGGGCGACTCGCGAAAGCACAAATAGCAAGCTATCTTAATGGGCTTTCTCCCTTAAAAATAGTGTTAACATCATATGGACCAATGGCCCACATACCAGATATTAAACTGATAAGAACAGATACTACACTTGATCTAAGCCAAAAGGCCGAGAAAGGTATGAATTGTTCCATGCCAAGGCCTCGTTATTTATAAAACTTCTCTTTTCATTAACACACAAAGTTATCGATGTGGGACTCAGAAAATACACAAATGGTATAAATTCCAAACAAAGGCTTCTGACTCTGTCACAACGTTAGAGAGCGGACACATTGATAAAATCATAGAACAGCTTCCGAAACTTACCAAGTTGAGTCTTCTTCAAGCACATGGTTACTATCAAGCTTCCTTCTTCTTCTTCTGAGCTCCCAGTTACGTATCCCTTTCCTTCATTCAAATGTGAAGGTCTCTTGGTAAAGGCCTTTCCCCATCCAAAATCCATTCCGTAAGCCGTCTGCTTAGTTAGACCAACGATGCAGAAGTTTGCTGCGCAGCTGAAGATTGGATTACCTTCACCAGGAACTAACTGATCGATATCATGATGTATCTCTAAGTAGTCAATCGCTGATCTCAAGTACTCGTTATCCATTTTCTTTATTTCTTCATGAAGTCTCTCCGCTGTTTTGCTGAAACTTTCTCTGTGGAAATCACTCAACAGTGATATCGGCCGAGCGTGAAAGAGAGTGTTTCCAACGTATCCTTGTGGAAGTGTTGGTTGGAGTCTTGACCTTCCATCAATTATTATATGCAATCTCGTCAAGTGTTCATCAGTTAAATCTGTGGGTGAAAAAACAAGTATAACCACTTCTGCATTATCTTAATCCATATCATTCTAAAGAAAGTTTCAGGCTTTTAGCTCTCACAGAAAGTTTTTTCAACAAGATCAATATATACCTTCATTTGCAAAGCAAGCACAACGCCAGATATGCGCCACCAGAATTTCATATGTACTGAATTTACTACCAGCAATCTCTGCTTTAGCTCTAACAGCTTTCAGTTGGAGACGTGTGAGCTTGAGACTGGCAATTGCAGAATCAGATTCAAGATTTGCTCTGTAAACCAAGGATTTCGCTGGAGGATTGTGAAAGGGAGGTGGTTGGTACTCAGTGTGAGCAAAGACAGGGGAGGGAGGGTCCCGTGCACGAAGAATAGTGCGGTCGAAGAATGGTGTTATCTTAACTGGAAGTCCTCGAATAGTTTGAGACCATGCTTGCATGATGTACCCAAGAGAAGCAGCTTCACCGAATGTATGGTGTATTGAACTTCCAAGACAGATCGTTCCACATTTGAAGTATGTAACCTTGCAAAATATCAGTTACTAACGGTTCTATTCATGACAGTAGACAGAAACAACAAGAGTCCCTCATTGAACCTCAACGACAACCAGCGCATATTCACGAGTCAAGAAGCGTTTTCAAAGGAAAGCTTACCTGAAAGAGAAGAAGAGGAAAGGAGGAGATATCTCCTGAGTAGTCAATAGTAGGTACAAGTTGAGAAAGATCCAAACTTTGAGTGAGTAAGCCAATGTCTTGTACAGTAGAATCAGTCTCAGCCTCCACAAACAAAACTCCTTCTCCATTACATTGAACCTCTAACCTCCCATTCTTATCTACCACGTATAAAGCAGATAGAAATATAAAGATGACAAGAATATAGTGCATACTCAGCATTTGATTAAAATCAGGAATAAAATCATGCACTGTCAACAAACCCAGCAGTAAAAATGGATACTTTGACAAAACAGAAGATGATGGGAGAAGAATCTGAGGCGATTTCGAATCTTATTACCTTTTTGGAGCCTCCCAGCGGCAGGATAGAAGAGGACAAGAACCTTGCTCAGAGCTTCGATGAGGGATTGAGTATTGGGAAGATTGGAAGAGGAACAAGGGTTGTAGAAGTAGAGAGTTCCCATGTGAAATCTCACTTGTATCAGGTCCAAATTGGAAAGCCATAGAGTGTGTGTAGGTGTTTTCTCAGCTGGCTTCACGATCGTAGCTTGCTTCACTCGAATCTTCATTTGACCCACAATCACTAAAGCTCCTGCTTTATAAGAACTCCAGATCCGCTTCAATAAGCCTGAGCTGTTCTGATCGGAGACTTTAGAAGAAGAAAGATCTAAAGAGGTTTTTTTTGTTTTTTTTTGTTTTTTTGGCCGCTATCTAAAAAAAGGCTTTGATACTTTTGGTATCAGAGCCTCGACCTATGTATTGATTGATTGAATCATTGTTTGTGTTGATTATTTCGATTAATCTGGGAAAACGATTTCTTATCATGTCTACTTCTAATCCCTCTATGATCGATTCTCAATTCGCAATTTCCAATCTTTCTAGAAACAAAAGCCGTACATCATCCCCAAACCATTCATCGTCTTCAAGTATCGATTCATTTGACGAAATCGAGTATATTCCAGGAGATCGCCTACTGAAACAACTCTTCCCTCGTCAATCCTTACGAATACTTTGCCAAAAACCAAGCGTCTTTTCGTTAAAGGAGTTAGATTTCAGACGACCATCCTCACGTAAACGAATTATTAGGTATGTTCAATCAAGTAAATTCTCATCATGCCAGTCCCAAAGAAGAGGAAGAACAATTCATCTCTCAACATTCCCGAAAATTTACCGCGACTTTGGCAACAACAAGGATATACTCACCTACACTTCTGAGTAAGACGAATTGGGTTGACCTTACATGCTCAAAGGTCTACTGTCAGAAGACGGATAAATTTTAGTCGATTCTCGACTAAGATCATATCAACAAGCTTGCATCGCAGTTCGAACAACGTTAAATGCAGAACAGTATTCATAACATTATTCCCAAACTTTAATGTTTCTCTACAAGATCCCAATATTCTAAAGACGCTTAAGGTCCAATTACAACTCGTTGGAGCCCCTATGCAAGAAAATAGTGTTGTAGCAACTCTACATCACCAAATTGTCTACCGTATCCAAGATCATGCTCTTGATCTCGCGCTACCCTCTTCTGACGAAGCATTATATCTCGAAATCACGTCAGCCTCACAAGCCCCAAACTCCATTCAAATCCCCAGATAAATATCACGGGAAGAGCTGATACAAAAACTACCAGAATCATGGATTACAAGCTATGAAAAGTTACATCAATCAGCCCAAGCACCGGTTCAAACATCTAAAGTCAGTTTTCACTCAAGGACCGATGGAACAACGGAGATCAAGTTCGATAAACCCAGATTTTCATCGTTTCGACGATAATTGTTCACTTAATTCTCCATACGTATTGATGAAGGAGAATTCTACGGTGCTTATAAGGACCAAATGCCGAAACCTATTTCTTTTGGTCAAGATGGAACAGTAGTATACCCTTTCAAAGATGAAAATGGTCATCACTACTTTGATGTATGTTCATGTTCGGCATGCATAGAAGATCTTTACGAATCTGACGAAGAAATTCGCCGAAGACGAAGGAAAAAGAAAGATCCGCTTTATCAAAGATATCTTGACGGTGATCCAACGGTGGGCACACTTGGTGAAGGAAACAGAAGATATGATTTTCTTGTCCGTTATTCAGACAAAAAAAGAAGAACCAAAACAAGAAATCATGATGATAAGGCCGCGGTTTCCCTCCGTCCAAGATTTCACCAAAAACAATATTGCCCATTGTCCGAAGATAGTTACAAAAGCTATCAATTCTTCTGGACCAGACCAACTAAGTCAAGGAGAAAAGGTTCTCAACTGGCAAACAGAGAACGCTATTGCTCAAAACCAGCTCCTAAACACAATAAATCACAAGGTTGACAAGTTGGCTGACGATTATGTTAAGAGATTGAACGTCCTTCAAAGTTCAATATCGGAAATCCATAGTCGACTTGGTGGCCTTCATCAAGAAATGATGTCTATGGCACAACAGATGCTGGTTAATACATCCCATTTTCGAATTAAATAAGCTGAAATGGTTAGTCTCAAAAATCAATTAAAAGACCTCCAAAGATATCTTGAAAGCATGAAGCAACAACAAAAACCATCGGAAACATATTTTCCCCCCTACGGAAATATGTCCCCAGGATTTTCAACGTATCAGGGTTCAAATTATCCCGGATTCCTCTCAGGAAATCAAAATCAAAGGCCCAAAACTTCTTCTCCTGGATTTTTATCATCCGATGAGGCATTCACATCTCGATATGCAATGCCATCAAGGCCCAACTACAAGTCAACGCCAGCAAAAGAAAGGACAAAAACTTACCGATAACCGGATTTTCCAGTCAAACCAACCAAAATTCCTACCTCTTCTCAATCTAGCCAAGAATCTCTCGGAGATCAGAAGAAAAAAGAAAAAGAAATCGGAATCATCGAATTTTCGATGTCCAGTTTGCTCAACAATTTGACAAATACAGTCAAATCCTCTGCAGAATCAGTACAAGAGCCTCAAAACTGTTCTTCGCTCATAGCTAAAACAACAGCAAAAACTCCTATGATTGGACACTTCTCCGACTCAAGTTCATATGGTTCTAATTCTGATTTCGAAGATGAATCTCTACCAAATCAATTTGTCATAGGTGAAGGGTCCGCTACACCCAAAAAGGAGCCAAGTATACACGAAGTATTCTCAAGCGATGAAGAAATGGCCAATCAATCCTTTCGAGAAAAGCCAGCAAAGGAGTTTGCTTCAAAAATCATGACATTCACATTCGATGACATTCCATTTGATAAATGGAATAATCGTCTAGACGAATTTCATGCATGGATGACTTCAGAAGCCTTAACTTCAACATCATACCTCGTCATACAACAATTCGCAGCAAGGCTATCGGGTGCGCTAAAAGAATGGTGGAATTCTCTTGGTGATTATAGACAACAACAAGTCTTTCAAACTTCCATTCCAATGCTACTAGGAGAAATCCACAAAGAATTTATAGGAACTCCAAGTCATCAAAAAGAGCAGCTGCAAGAAGAATATTTCATTGCAAAATGCTGTTCCTTGAAGAAAAAAGATTTGACAAAACACTTCGAAAGTCAAACAAAGA
>CM051390.1:17294758-17308600 GCA_028015245.1 Cardamine occulta
ATACTTACGCTTGATGGCCTCAACAACCCAAGCTAGGAGCATGTATATCTTTCATCCATTGACGATTATCTCAGCCAACAGACAAAGTCAGTATATCGAGATCAAGGCCAAACGATAGAAGAAATCTCTATTGGACAGATACAACAGTATGTATTCAGAACACTCGACAAGCTTTGTAAACAAAAGGAGTTCTGGATGGAATTCATGGATAGATCAAAGAGCATGTCCAAGATATGTGCAAGACCAGATCTATCAATCAAGTGTTCCAAATCCAAAAAAACGTGCTCGTGTGATAATCAAAAGGGATCACGCGGATTCAGAAGATCATCACACAAGGATAATTTTCCCAAGTTCAGACGTAAGCGGTTCTTCAAAAAGAAACAGAACTTCAAGAAATCAACAAAATGTTTCTTATTCTACAAGGAAGGACATTTCGCAAAAAATTGTCCAAACAAATCTCCAAAGAGGAGGCAATATCTTATCAATTTGATATCAAGCATAGCACCGGATATCGATCTTGATAACCATGATCTTGAGTCCGTTCTCTCGTACGATAGTGAAGACAAAGACGATATATGTGGATATTCATATTACGATTATGAATCATCATATGAAGAAGATGAGTGTTGCTTCAAAATCACTCAAGTGCCCCAACAAGAAGAGATACAAACACCACACTTGCCGGTGACAATCTTCGATCCAACAAAAAATGAAGATCCAATTCATGCTATTGCATTCATCGACACCGGAGCACATTCAACGTTAATGAATCCTAGGATTCTCCCACCCTCGATGTGGCTACCATACCACCAAGAGTTCAAGGTTGCAAATTCAAGTTCGTTGATAATTAAACTTAAATCAAAGCCAATCACTATAGAACTTTTCCCAGGATGTCAAATTACAACCGAGGTCCTCGGATCTTCAGCTCCAGGAAAAGATCTTATACTAGGATAGGATTCCTATTATGCATTAAAGAAAAAGTTTGATATCTCGATCGAGCCAAGAGGAATCAAATGGAAAGCTCTCTATAAAGCCTTTACAACAGTACCGTGACTATTTACGATTGCGAACCCGATGACGGCAACATTCGAGACAATTAAGACGGATATTGCAACACTCTCGTGTGCAGACTCTCACAATGAATTTCTTCAAAAATGCAAGAACCCATTATGGCTGAATCAAGAGTTTTTTGTGTCATTACCTTTCAAAGAAAATGTGATCACAACTCCAGTAAAAGCGAGCCACGCAGGTATGCCTCCTGCATTACTACAACAAGCCAATGAAGAATGCGACCAGCTTATCAGCCAAGGAATAGTTTCATCTACAGAATCACCGTGGGCATGCAAGGCATTCTACGTTAACAACCGAGCAGAACAAGCAAGAGGAAAACTAAGACTGGTCATTGACTACAAACCATTAAACCAGTATCTCCAAGATGTCAAATTTCCACTTCCAAATAGAAGATCACTCTTTCAACATCTCTCAGAAGCAACAATCTTTTCCAAGTTTGATCTAAAGTCAGGATTTTGGCAACTAGGTGTTCAACCAGAAGAAAGATTCAAAACAGCGTTTTGTCTGCCTAATCGCCACCTCCAATGGAAAGTTTTACCATTCGGTCTTAAGACAGCACCATCACTTTTCCAGCAAGCAATGCTACGTATATCTAAGCCACTCATCCATACCGCATTAATATACATCGACGACATCCTCCTATTTTCAACAAATGAAGAAGATCATACTCGATCCCTCCAACAGTTTCACGACATAGTGAAAACACGGATAATGCTCTCGTCCGAAAGATGATTATAGCCCACCCGAAATCGATTTCCTTGAATGCAAATTACAAAAGGCCAATTTGCACCTCAAGCCCATTTAGCTAAGAGCTTCTTGTCTTTCCAGAAAATAATCTAACAAAACGACAAGTCCAAGAATTCCTTGGAGTAATCAATTACCTCAGCGACTTTATCCCACTAACTCTCGCAGTGACCCAGCCATTACGAAAGATGTTAGTAAAGAATCCCCCACATTGGACACAAAGACAAACGAAGCAAAAGCTAAAGCAAGAAATACAAAAGCTACCACCTTTAAAGATTCCCTCCTGAATACGTATCATTCAGATCGACGCAAGTGACAAATATTGGGGAGCAATATTATTTGAAGAGATTAATGGAAACGTCCAAATCTGCGGATATAAAAGTGGACGCTTTAAAGATTCAGAGATGCATTACCACTCAACGTTCAAAGAAATCCGCGTCAAACGAGCTATTGAGAAGTTCGAATTTCATCTGATTGGACATAAATTTCGATCGAAATGGACATGTCTTCTTTCCCAAAGATGTTACAATTCAAGCAGAAAATGGTCCCACATCAACAATGCTTACTGGAGTGAATGGTTTTCTAAGTACGACTTCGATTCGTTCTATTTAAAGGGTTCAAAGAATGTTTTAGCAGACATGCTCAGCAGGAATCCTTTAAAAGAAATTCACATTATGACGAGCTCCTCCTCTTCGAACAGAAGTTACTATGACTTCAATGCCAACGTACCTGAAGACGCTCATCACCTAATCAATACGGGGAACTTTCACGAGCGTCTAAAAGACAAGATCTTCCAATATCAGTCACTCATCATATCAAACCATGGAATCAATTGTCACTACATTTCGCCAATGGGAATCTATCCTAACTACCCATATGCCCACTTATACCGAATAGAAAACTCAAACATACCAGAAGAAGTCCTTTGTTTTCTTTGGTATCTGTGCTCGGTATACACCATCGGCATCACCTTTGATATTCAATGGCTATATCAATACATCAACTCAAATCAAGGTCAACAAGAATGCCTGTCAACGTTCTTGACCTGGTTCAGCCCGTTAGTCAACTGGAGCGGCAAGCTAAGGAATTCGGCAAAAGCGATGAACATATCATTCAAGAAGCTTAAGGCAAAAGGAGGTATCAACCCTTTCTTCAATCCACACACAATCTACTTCTTCCACAGGCCTGTACAAGTCAATACAAAATCAAAGAAAGTTCATGCCCTACCAACTCTCATTCACCATATCGACTTCAAGAATGGTATTCCAGACTTCAACGTCGTGATAACAAAGCATACGAAGATTTCCAAACCCATTAGCCTCAACAACGCTCAACAAACTTTCTCAATTCCATTCAACCAGAATTGGACTTATTATCCAATAGACTACCAGATGAGCCTTGATGAAGACCTACACATATGACGAAACAAGAGAATATTGCGGAAAAAAAGAAAAATTCCGACCCAAGAAGATAAAGCCAAAGACCACCGCCTCAAAACTGCACGAGTATTTCCAAGATGCACAACTCCCTGAATCTTCCTACATGGACCTTGACGAAATAGGAAGAATGCTCATTAACGTGAACATGGAAACAACAGAAGAATTTCAAGAACCTGAGATAAAATACGAATGCCCAGGAAATAAATATGGTTGTTGCGAAGAACATATTCTCGAGTTCGAGATAGATCACTAAACAGAAACTAAGCAGGCATCTCAAAGGTATAATATCGTGTAAATTATGTATAATTAATGTGTTAAACTATGTAGTATATGATGTAAGCGATGATGAAATCGCATAAATAATAATGTAAGCGATAATATATCGCTGAGGTGTAAAGCGTAAGTTGTTGTACTCTTTTTCCTGTGCTCAGTTTTGTCCCACTGGGTTTTCCGAGTATAGGTTTTGATGAGGCAATGACTTATGGCTGAGGTAAGCGCTTATGTCAGCGCGCACTCAACCTCCACTATAAATGTGTGTGTACCACTTCACTATAATGCATTCAGAAATTTCCAGAAAAACCTCTCTCTAGTTTCTCTCTCTAAATGGATCTCTAAACTCTCTCTAGTTTTCCCGTAGATCAAACGTCGGCATAAACCTTGTTTTCTTTCATTCAATCATAGGTTGCGATCTATATTCTTAGTGTAAGATCCATCGGAGAATTATGGTAGAATTTTCCCGTAGATCAATAAGACGGTAGATTTTTCCGGTAGATCAACACGACGGTCAATAGGATTTACGTGGGGTAGTATCTCTAAAAGTGTTTGAGCCCGTCATGGCTAGTAAGGCCTCTTTTGCTCGCAATACTTGAGATATACTCCGCGTCTATCAATATGACTTTGTCAATACAATCGATCGTTAGAATCTATGCAGTCAATAAGATCTATCAGGAATCTTCTCTGTAATCCTCTTATGGATCATATACCTCAAATTTAGAAAGAAAGAAAGAAGAGAAAATAAAAAAAAAGACAAGGAATTTTTGGACTATACGCAACTAACAAACAATTTGTTGGAAATGGATCCAATCGATGATGACAAAGACATATACACCTTTATAAATTATAACGATAAATACATAAAATTTGTGAGCCAGCACCACTAAAAAACAACTACAGCTTATATTGTCTTTGATGAACAAAGAGAGTGATTTTACTCAGTAAGGAACCAGAACACGAACAGAAGGTGGACCAGAGCTCATATCTTCGAGCAACAAATCCAGAAGAGCCTTTGCAATAGGACCTTCTTTTCCTGAGTCAGACAAACAAGAAACCAATCTTCAATCAGCCGATTCTATCTAATCATAATAAGCAATTACAGACACAAGATTTAGATACTCAAGAGTGAAGCATTTAAATGTTTATTCGATGATCTTACCATCACCAATACATTCTTCATCCCATTGAATCACACGTCTAATGAGAACTCCACTTCCAAGAAGCATCATTTCATTCGCTTTCTTACCATCTTCAACTGTCACATCCATTACTTTAACACTCTTAAGCATCCCCTTGCTTACAAGCTGTTCAGCGAGTGTAAGAGTTCTCTTCGCAGTACATCCGCTCAAAATGTTATCAAACCGCGGCATTACAAGCTCCGTACCACCATTAACAACAAACGCCACATTCATGTTTGGACCTTCTGCAATAAACCCATTGTTATCCACCCAAATACCCGCATAAGCTCCCTTAGCCTCAGCCTCCATTTGAGAGAGTGCGTTTGGGAGGTAGTTAACGCTTTTCATTGTAGCAAACTCTGGAGGCTTTATGGAGATAGAAGAGGTTACTACCTTGACACCTGTTGTATAAATGGTCAAGTTCTTTTCAATCACAATGGCGTAGAGACTTGGTTTGGGACATTGAGATGGAGATAGGAGAAAATCCCCTGGGCCTGCAGAGAGCCAGTATCTTAGAGATCCATCTCTACAACCAGAAACGCTCACTGTTTTGATAAGAATTCTTCTAATAGTTTCTCGATCGAATGGAAGTGGGATCTTAGCCATTGACGCAGATCGTATGATACGGTCAAGGTGCTGATCCAATTCATAAAGATATCTAGTTCATTGCAAAGCAAATGAAAACAAGCGAAACTCAGAAGATTGAGTAATAAAGACTAAGTCAGGTTGCATAAGTGAGTTATGATTCAAAGTGACTGACCCATTAATGATCATGGCTGTGTCAAAGACTCCATGACCACGGTGAACCATGTGATCATCCAATGGAAGAACCATCGCTGCTGGACCAGTTGTTATGCCGCCAACAACACTAGAGTACATGGCCATGAATTGCTGCTCTCCTTCTCTTGCTAGTTTTAGCCTCTCAATAACCTTGCAAACCAAACATAGTTCACTGATACTAAGTAAATCTATGCTCTAAACATATACAGATAACCAATAATTATGTCACAATCATTACGGCAAGCATCTATAGTTTCCTTGACAAACGAACACACACAACAGTCTGGTGGTGTTGATAAACATCTCCAGCTAACAATTTGAGAATAGTTCCGAGAGTTTTCACACAAGATGTGGATTTTTAAGACATGATGGACAAGTAACAGACATGGAAGAGAGTAAAAATACACTAAGGAAATATAGAAACCAAAATTACCTCATCGCTAGATAGAACAGGAACATTCCATGACTGAGAGCTCGAATCTGTGCAGAAAATAATTCAGATCTCTCATAGCAACATTAAGAATTATTCGAATTTAGCATCAGTTCTGAGAACACATGAAAAATTTAACCATCAATAAATTGATCTCTTTTGACCAAAAAAAAAAAAAGTGCTCTCTTTTCAGAACAATCTACAGTGACTTAACAAAAGTCAAAAGCTTTAACTAATGCATAAGTAATCGCAATCTAGATGACAAAACCAAAGAAGCCGCAAGAGTAAAACAATGAACGAGAGAGACACAAGTAAGTAATGTCGAACCAGAACACGTGAGAATCCTTCTTCCTCGTATCAACCGACGCGGGAATCGAAAGCCATGTCCTGAAAAACATGGAACTAGGTAGTGAGAGGGGAAATTCCAAGTGTTAACTGTTGACTCCGGCGAGAAACCGGCGATGGGCTTCGGGAAACAAACGATTTGAGGTATCATCGGAAATCGCAATTAATTCTCAGACCACTAGAAGACGAGGAACTACACGTAATTAGTATTTTTTGGGTCAACGATTAAACATTAACCTAAAGTTTTAATCAACTTTCAATAGATAATTACTGTCAATTGGGCTTAGTGGGGTGAGCCAGGCCCGTGCAGTAGTGCAGCGCATGGGCGACTCGCGAATGCCCAGATAGCAAGCTATCTTGATGGGCCTTCCCCCTTTAAAAATAGAGTTAATATCGAGTGGACCGATGGCCCACGTACCAGATATTAAGCTGATAAGAACAGATACTACACTTGATCTTAGCCAAAAGGCCGAGAAAGGTATGAATTGTTCTGTTACATAGCCTCTTGTATT
Source organism: Cardamine occulta (assembly GCA_028015245.1). Classification (NCBI taxonomy): domain Eukaryota; kingdom Viridiplantae; phylum Streptophyta; class Magnoliopsida; order Brassicales; family Brassicaceae; genus Cardamine; species Cardamine occulta. The sequence goes on from CM051390.1 coordinate 17,301,531, forward strand.
ATACCACTTCTCTTCTCTTTTATACTTTTTCTGTTAGCGATGTAGGACTTTAAACGAGTAACACAACACAACACAACACAAAAACCCTCTTTTTCTTCTAGCAGGTTTTATACAACGCGTTAATCGATGATAGTCTTAAACGTGAAGCCAAACAAGCCACCAAAAAGGCCTTGGAGAGAAAAACTGTTTTTTTTCGCCCTTACCTAATAAATAATACAGCTGAGTGAGATCGAAAATAAAGAAGCCAACTTTGCGAATTTTGACATTCTCGAGGTCAGTTTATCATTCTTAATTGATCTAGGGTCATTCGAATTCATTGTTTTCTCAATTCGAAAATTTATAAAATATATGCTTTTTGTTTCTCTTTTGGAGAATAGATTTGCGGGGTAAAGTTTGGATTAATTGGCTTGTTGCGGTTTGTCAATTTTAGCTGAAAATTTGATCATCTTGGATACTGATTTTGATAGGGAAGTCTTCAGAATCGGCAGCGAGGGAATTGTTCATCATTGCCTTGCCATGGTATTACATAATATGTTTCTACTTCTTTGGTTTAGTTTGATTGTTCGTAGTGAAGTCATCTTTCTTCGATCATTGTTTGCTTATTTTACCGATAAAGTTCAGAGATTTTCGCTCTTAGAGTCTCTAATGCTCGCCAGTTTTTGATCTTTTTCCCTTCTTCTTAATTCCAGCTCAATTATTCTACCCTTGTTACTGTTCTTCTTGAAGTTTGCTTTAATCAATGGAGGAATTTAGATCTGGTCATGTTAGTTGTATCATTGATTAGACTGTGTTAATCTTGTTTGCAGGCCATGTATATTCGTGTGAAGCGCATGAAAACCACTTACTTTATTCAATGCGATCCAACAGAGACTGTTTTGGATGTTAAGCAAAAAATGTTTGCCCTCATTGAGCAACCAGTTAGCAATCAACGTCTGATCTTAATGTCTACCGAAGAAGTGTTAGAGGATTCGAAATCTTTAGCGGAGCAGAAGGTATCAAACGTTTGACTGTTTCATATATTTTATCTTTCCAGCCAATGTTGGGGAATGAGTAACAGCTTTTGTTCAAGTCTATAGAAGAACTATCTTAGTATTTCATGGACACTGTCAGTGTTTCCCCATTTTAAGTTATAATCTTGTCACTATTTTTCTTTTTTTTGGTTGTTCAGGTTGAGAATGATGCAGTCGTGGCTTTGACATTGAGGAAAGGTACTTTACCTCAGATCCCATTGCCCCTTTCTGATAATCTCAACTCCTTTCTTTGTTTATAGGTAACATTGAAAATGTCGTAATGGATCATGCATCTTTGTTAAATGTTGCTTTGGTTTATGAATAAGCTTCATTGATCTGTATATCAAGCCTCTAGAAACGTTTCAGTCTCTAAAACATTTGTGGCTGGATATAGCTGAATGTGATTCCTATTTCTTCTCATCAATCTTATTAATTTAGCCTTATATTGATTGCACAATATGCTGTGTTTGCATTCTGGAATCTATAAAGCTCTGAATTGCATCTCATTCTTTCTTCTACAGATGATAACGAGTTTGAGGATGTCAACATTCCACAACCCACTGACTTCTCAATTTCATGAAGAGCTAATTTACTGTATCAGGGCAACTTTGCTTCAACAGGAGAAGTATCGATTCAAACACAAGGAGGGAGTCTATAAACGCCTGAAGTTGTTTCAGTCTCTCTCTGCTTGTGTCAACACCTCTTTTAGTTGTTACAGACAATTGTTGTAAGTAAAGATATTGAGATGTGGAAGTTTAATCGCAACTTGCAAGATGAGTAGTTTTCAGTGAAGTTACCGTATCTTTCATGATATCTAACATGTTTTCAATAGCAAACAAATTGAAAAAAAAACTTGGACGCGTGAAGAAGACAGTGTACTTGTTGTTGGTGGTACATGAGCAAAGGAAGCTCCATTGCCTTTTTGACATTGTGTTGTGGAAGAGGAAGACTTTACCTATAAAGATGTATATAATGACGGAAAAACCAATGAAGATAACGAAATAAAGAGACGAGAAAAACGCAAAAGCGGAGGACTTAACTGTAATTTGACTGACAAAAACGTTAAGGCTATTAGTGTGTCTGGCTCTGAACAAAAAAAAAGAGAGACCCTAATAAAAGAGAAGGGATTGTGTCTCCTTCTCGACTTCTTCTTCTTCTTCCTCATCTCAACCATTTCTCTTCGGCAAGGAGAGAGAGAGACCCACCAAAGCCGATCCCTCTCCTTTGATTCTTTACGAATCTGGGATTTTCAGCGATTCATCATCGCTGAAAAAAGCTTCTACCTTTCTCTTCATTTCGTCGGTTTTTGTTGGAGATTCGATTCGATTCGATCTCAGCTGTTTTAGATCGAGGTATGCAGCTAGGCGATCAAACGGTTCTGAGCTTGAGACCTGGTGGCGGTCGAGGAAACAGACTCTTTGGTTCCTCTTCTTCTTCTTCGTCTCTCTCATTTGGTTCTCTTTCCTCTTCGGATCTACCTCATGGTGGTGCTCCTGCTTCCTCTTTTCCCTTCAAGGTACTCTCATTTCTCGCCCCTCTTTAATTGGATCTAGCTCTTCTTCTTCCTCCGATTTAGATTTTTTTTTGGTTTTGTTGATCTCTTGTGTCTTAGCGTGAACTTCTCTGGATTTCTGTCACTCTCACTTTATCCAATTTTCCGAGTTCATAGCAAGCCGAAGCCTTTTGCTGATTTGATTCTCTTAAATGTCTGAATTGGCTGAAAGCTATTTGTTTTACGAGTTTCATTGCGTTATGTTTACTACTGAGCTCATGCTGGATTTTGAATTGCTTCCCGGACACATAGAGTCACGTATCTGCAGCATACAGAATTGAACTTCATAGGTAGAGATATATGTATGAGTGTTGCAAGGAATTTGTTTGTCCTGATTCTTAGTGGCACACACAAGTATGTGTAGTTGCTGTAAATATGGACGTAAAATGATGTGTAGGCTTTTAGGTGGGCATTTTATTAGCTGCTATTTGCTCATAAAAGACCTACTAACATTTCTTGCAGTTTTTTTTGTTCATCTACCATGCTGGCGTTATGATTCACGAATTATTTCTTTCTTGGTCTCCTTTGTCTGTCACTCCTTATTGTTTTTGTGTTGAGTATCAGTTAATGAAGATTCATCATGTGTTATTTTTTTGTTTCAGGGTGGAGACTCGCGGTTCAATGGTCGTGAACGTGTGAAGTACACCCGTGAGCAGCTCCTGGAACTTAAAGAGGTGATTATCTTAGTTAAAAATATAGGATAAAGGCTGTTCTAGTTTCTGCTGTTCGTCTTTGTTCTTCTTTGTTTGAGGTCACTGACGTCTCTGCATATGTGTGCAGAAAGCTCAACTCTCTGATGAAATTCTGAAAGTCAAAAGGGAAACTGATACAGAACTGTTTGGTGAGGAAGAGACTTGGGCACGTGGGGAAAGTGTCATAAGCAATTTGGTATAGTTTTGTTGAAACGTAAATCTTCCATTGTTTCCTCTAACATGAAGTTTCACTAGTTTTAACACAGTTCTGTTATCTTAATGGTCCAGGCCCCAGTTCAATCCGCGAGTCGCTTCTCTGAACCAGACTCTCGTGATTGGCGTAGCCGTTCTGCTCAACCTCCACCCGCTGGGGAGGAAAGATCATGGGAAAATCTCCGTGAAGCTAGAGATTCCAGGTATGTTGAAGCAAGCCAATATAATCGTCAAGACCAACTTAGTTCCCAGTTTTCGAGGGCACAAATATCATCCAACCAAGGGGTAATTGATCAATAACTCAATGTGTTTTTCCCTCTTCTTATTCCTTTCATTCTGGCATGGTTTCTTGTTTTTCTTTCTTATTTTTATCGTGTGAAACCAGGGTGGACCAGCTCCTGTCCTTGTCAAAGCCGAAGTGCCTTGGTCAGCTAGAAGAGGAAACCTTTCTGAAAACGACCGTGTTCAGAAGACTGTGAAAGGGTAATTACATTGAGACAGTTATTGGTTGTCTATACTTCCAAAATGAAATATTTAACTCGAGATTGCACACTTACAAAGATATACTTTTCTTGTCCAGGATACTGAACAAGCTAACCCCGGAAAAATATGATCTTCTTAAGGGCCAACTCATTGACTCTGGCATCACATCTGCTGATATCCTAAAGGTTTAAGCTATGTCTCAAGCATAGATGAAGTCTTCTTTGAAACATCTTCGCTGTTTCTGTAGCTAACCAGTGTTCTTTTCTTCTTTTCTTTCATTTGTAGGGTGTGATAGCCCTTATTTTTGACAAAGCTGTCCTTGAGCCAACCTTTTGCCCTATGTACGCTAAATTGTGCTCTGATATCAATGACAAGCTGCCCACCTTCCCACCTGAAGAGCCTGGGGAGAAAGAGATCACATTTAAGAGGGTTCTGCTGAATATCTGTCAAGAGGCGTTTGAGGGTGCTGCCAATTTGAGGGAAGAGCTTAGACAGCTGAGTGCTCCAGATCAGGAGGCTGATCGGAGGGACAAAGAAAAATTGTTGAAGCTCAAGACTCTAGGAAATATTCGTTTGATTGGTGAACTTTTAAAGCAGAAGATGGTGCCAGAAAAGATTGTTCATCACATTGTTCAGGTTAACACCACCTGTAATTTTACACGATTTCTTAAACAAATTTTGTTTTGCTATCTGTATTAACCTTTATTATTTTGCTTTGAACATAGGAGCTTCTGGGGGCTGATGAGAAAGTATGCCCAGCAGAGGAAAATGTCGAAGCTATTTGTCAATTCTTCAAAACTATTGGCAAACAGCTTGACGAAAGCATGAAGTCAAAACGGATTAACGAGGCATATTTCAGACGCCTAAAGGATCTGGCAAAGAATCCTCAGTTGGAACTGCGTCTGAGATTCATGGTTCAGAATATCATAGATATGCGCTCCAATGATTGGGTTCCCAGGCGGGAAGAGGTATCCTAGCATTCAAATTTCAGAATGCCTCAGTTTGATGAGTTACAAGATTGAGACTTGTTTGCTGCATTGTTGTGTAGTGGTTCTGATGTTCTATTTACATTGCTTGTGCAGATGAAAGCAAAAACTATAACCGAAATCCATTCTGAGGCAGAGAAGAATCTTGGTCTCCGTCCAGGTACCACTGCAAATATGAGAAAGGGTATGGCTTCTAGTAGCGGACCTCTGAGCCCTGGCCCTGTCTACCCTGGTGGGCGACCTGGTGCAGGTGGCTTGATGCCTGGTATGCCTGGGACGCGAAGGATGCCTGGGATGCCCGGGGCAGACAATGATAACTGGGAGGTACCCAGGACAAGATCAATGTCTAGACGCGATGGGCCAGGACCTCTTCATTCTCCAGCAGTGACCAAGTCGGCATCAATGAACACAAGGCTCTTACCTCAAGGCAGCAGTGGGTTACTGAGTGGCAAGACAAGCGCCCTGTTGCAGGGCAGCGGCCCAGTGTCGCGCCCAGTTACCGTGGTAGCAGAACCGTTAGCTCAATCAGCTGCACCTCTGACCGTACCAGTTCCGGTAGAGAAACCACAGCCTAGCGCTTCCAAGTTGAGTGAAGAAGTGCTCAAGAGAAAAACAAAGTCGCTTCTCGAGGAATATTTTAATGTCCGACTTCTTGATGAAGCTTTGCAGTGTGTAAAGGAGCTCGAGTTGCCTTCATATCATGCAGAGTTTGTGAAGGAAGCAATATCCCTGTCCCTTGAGAAAAGCCCGCCTGTTGTTGAGCCAACTGCTAAACTCTTGGAGTATTTGTTATCAAAGAAGGTGGTCACACCCAAGGATCTTGGAACCGGGTTCTTGCTCTACGGTACTATGCTGGATGACATTGGAATCGATCTTCCTAAGGCACCAAACAACTTTGGTGAGATTGTAGGAAAGCTGATTCTGGCTGGTGGTGTGGATTTCAAATTGGTTAGAGAAGTCCTGGGGAAGATGGAGGACGATAGGTTCCAGAAGGCGATGATCGATGCAGCCATACGCATCTTGGAGTCAAGCGAGCAGGGGAAGTCCCTGTTGGCCTCACAAGCTGCAGACATTGAGGCTTGTCGGAATCTGTAAAAGTAGTAATGCTTTACGATTTTGCTCTCTGGGTCCGAGGCTTGTGCGATGAATGTTGTGTTGTAAGCTTGAAGGAGGAGGAGAAAAGGATTCTCAGAACTCAAATAGTTTTGCTCTTCTTTAAAGCTTTTATAATGACATTATTGTCCCTTTTTTTGTATTCTTCTCTGACTTTTTCTTTCTTACTTTTTTGGCCTTGTCATTTTTGTTTTTTACGGTTATTATTCAGTTGATTGTTGTTGAGACTTGAGACCCCTATAAATTGTCGGTTCAGATATTTTACATTGGAAATGTTTGATCATTGTTTTTCTATAAAACCATTTCCAATAGTTTTAAAATAGTATTTAAAATATATAATATTTTATTGTATTAATTAATTTATACTAAAATTTTTTACTTTTTAATTTTACAAATTTGATCCATTCATTTTATTTTATAATAATAATTTAATAAAAATCTGATTTTCATAAAATTAAATATTTTATTATAAAAAGAAACATTGCATTACACTACATCAAAATTTAAAAGATAATTATTACATATTAATATTTATGAGTTTTCAGGTTACTTACTATTGTTAAATATCTATTAATTTATTCATGTTTTTTTAAACTCTATATAATTCAATCAAGCAAAAAAAATGTTAATGGAAGATCCAAAGTTCAAATCTGGTTGGAAACTTGACCATGTATGGAACATTATCAAGAATTTTGAAAAATTTAAAGATGGTGCCACTCTTTCAAAACAAATTTCAAATCCATGAGATTTCGGGTATACATCTTCAGAATCAGAAAATCCAACTCATGATGTTGCTACACAAGGATCTCTAGGTTTGTCTACATTTTCTGTAAATTTGGAAGATGAAAACGATAATACTAACGGATCTCCATCTTAACGACCAATTGGAGTGAAAAAATCCAAGTTGAAAAGAAAATGTGATGATCAAACATCAGTTGTTATCAAGACTTTGGAGAAAGGAAATAAACAACTTTTAGAGCAATTGAAGAAAACAAGTGCTGAGAGACAACGACATTTCGAG